>SJYX01016803.1:143617-164132 GCA_006410675.1 Oreotragus oreotragus
TTCTAACTGTTGCTTCCTGACCTGCATAAAGATTTCTCAAGAGGCAGGTTAGGTGGTCTGGTATTCCCATCTCTTTTAGAATTTTCCACAGTTTATTGTGATCCACACAGTCAAAGGCTTTGGCATAGTCAATAAAGCAGAAATAGATGTTTTTCTGGAACTCTCTTGCTTTTTCCATGATCCAGCGGATGTTGGCAATTTGATCTCTGGTTCCTCTGCCTGTTCTAAAACCAGCTTGAACATCAGGGAGTTCACGGTTCGCATATTGCTGAAGCCTGGCTTGGAGAATTTTGAGGAACAGACTTTGTGATCCTCTGCAGTCTCTGGTACCGCTCACTGCGTTCAGGTGACATTGCCACAGCTGGCTCATTTAGAAGACTCAGTGATGTCTTGGAAGCCTAATGACTCTATTTTATTTTTTTTATCCTGCAGGACTTGGAGCTAATGTCTTTTCAACTTTCAACCACTTTTACAAAACAGGGAAATGAAAGGGCTCTCAAAAGTGGGGCACAGAATATCCAGTTTGCAGAATAGACAGTACAGGCCTGTGCTCCGCTGGAGGATGGGTTTTATTTAGGAACTTTAAGTAATAGAACAGGGTGGGAAGTGTAAGGAACGCCTTCAGGGAAATACCAAAGGGACTGATGATTATTAGAAAAGCTGGAAATGGCCAGGCCTTGGAGCCCTGGGTCCAAGCGCCCTGGTCTTTGTGGAGATGGCGTGAGCGCCTTGCTTCCCTGATGTCTGGACAGAGGAGTTTGTCTTCCTGACTCGTCCGTCTCCCCCACCCCTGCCCACTGCCTGTAGAGTAGTAAAATACGTTTACCGTTCGTGGAGCTGAGAAAAAGGCAGGCAGCCAAGGAAGAGACTAACAATTAGGCCTCTTTGGAAGGTATGAGACAAATTGGCAGCACGGATGGCCGGGGAAGCACAGTGGATCTTTGTTAGCCACTCGGGACAGTGGAAATCACGGTGTCCCGGCGCTTTCGGGGGAGTCCTGTCACTGTGGGGAGCCTGGCCCCGCCTGGGCCATGCAGGGCCCTCTATTGGACCACTGGTGCACACAAATGTTTCTTCATCGTCTCTGCCCGCGTCCCTCCCCAGCATCTCTTTGGTTTTGTTACCGCAGTATTCTGAATTGACCCATCGTGCCCACTGCCCTTCCTTTCTTTGGCTTCTTCCATTCTTCTTGGAAGAGGACTCAAAGCAGTTGTTGGTATGTGTGATGGCAGCGCTGCAGGCTGGCCATCGCGGGACTGTCAAATGAAAAGCCGTGCCCCCTTGGGCCCTTACCCCTGGTTTTTGGCCCTCTCTGCCTCCCTACTGCCAGTGCATTCAACTCCCTGCCTGTTTCCTATTTGGAAGCCAGAGTCACTCCTCCAGCTCGGAAACTGTGAGTTTCTTGTGAAGGCCGTTGGCTTGTTGCGAAGGTCAGGATGGGGACTCTGGCTGGCTGTTGTGTGCTGAGTTGGCTAGGATGCCTGTCCTGTGCTGGGCTGTTTGTTGTCTGTTATCTGTAAGCAAACCACAGAAACAAGGGTCTAGAATTAGATCCATTGCTCTGGACCCCCGTTCCTTTCTCCATGTAGACTTTCTCAACAGGAGCTACTTTTCGCTTGATTAACTGTAACAAACTCTCTTTGGATTTTTGTATTTGCTGCCAAAGAAGGATCACTGTGTCTGTTGTAAATGCCTCAAATTAATTCCTCCTAGTATGATAGAAAGGAGAAGACAGAACAGAGGGCTTTAAAGTATCTTCTTGCCTATTAGTGAAATACTACTAAGTGACCTAGTTCATCTGCATATTTAATGTGCTAGACCCATCTCTGCTTTTTTTCTTTACTTGTTACCTTGGCAACTGTGCCCTGGCTCAGGAATTGCGTGAGGCATGCTGCAGACCTTCGGGATGGCTTCTGCACAGTGAGAAGGCAGTTAACGGGGTAAAGATTGGATTTACTCAAAGGGTCTTCGATGGTTAATAGAGAAGAGAGAAGAAGGAGAATAGTGAGAGAAGCTTATTCTTCTGGTAATATTTCCAGAATAATATTAATACTTTTAAAGTTCTCGGAAGTCTTGCCATTCAAGGCACATTTGGTCCTCTTCGTAACTGTCTTTTCTGAAGTCCCCTTGACCATGCTTGACCATGAAGTCCCCTTTGACCTGCATTTCAAAAGAAAATAAGACTATGGCCTCTGATCACATGAGACTGCTTTGAAAGAAGAACTTTCCAGTGCCTTTGGCAGTGCTGGAAGCACACAGGAAGATCGGCTACCAATCANGCAGGCAGATTCTTCACCAACTGAGCTACCAGGGAAGCTCTGGTATGTTTCCTCACCTGGTGGTTATTCATTAATTCAACAGGTACTGGCTTGTATTGAGGGCTGCATTGCATTGAAGATGTTAGGAAAGCAGAGTTGAGTGTTATACATAATCTCTGGCTTCAGTAATACTGAGGCATATACTTGTTCAGGAACTGGAAACTTTTAAAAAGAGATGAGCATTTTTGACTGCTTACATTTAGTGTGAAGGATTGAGTAACTTTTTAAAAGACGCTGGTAGTTCAAGCATTCTTATTATACTGAGAATAGTTGAGAAGGTCTTTCTTTGTAAGGGCTCACCTATCATTGTCCTCAAACAAGCTCTGGTGCCAGAGGGTGTGTGGGGTCCTATGGCCTTTGGCTGAGAGCGTTACTTGAGATTGGAGGGTGGGGTGGGCAAGGGGCAGGGCCAGGTTTGCGAGAATGTATGTGTGTTAATACCACAAAGACTTATTGACTGAACAGTGGAGGGAAAAGGGAGTGGGGAAGCAGTGAATAAAGGCAATATTCGGTACAATTTATTGTAATACCTGCCACGATCCAGGCTTCATGCTGAGGACTTTGTATATATTGTTTCACCTACTTCTNGGGTGGGGTGGGCAAGGGGCAGGGCCAGGTTTGCGAGAATGTATGTGTGTTAATACCACAAAGACTTATTGACTGAACAGTGGAGGGAAAAGGGAGTGGGGAAGCAGTGAATAAAGGCAATATTCGGTACAATTTATTGTAATACCTGCCACGATCCAGGCTTCATGCTGAGGACTTTGTATATATTGTTTCACCTACTTCTGTTAACAACTCCGTGAGGGTGGTCTTATTGTGTATTCCCTTATTGCTAATTAGGACACTGATGCTGTGAGGATCAATACAGACCAGGTCCTGTGGCTGAGTGAGGGAGCTGGTGTTTAATCCAGCACTCTCTGCTGTCCGAGCCCACCAACTCTTGTCTCATACAACGCTCCTTCCCCTTGTAATGAATTGCAAATTTGTTGGGACCGCAGAGCTAATTTTTTCCCTCCTCTTCATCATTAAAATGGGATCTCTGTGGACCAACAAACTGGAGGAAAATTATACAACCATGTTTAGAAAAAAGCAAGCATCTAGGACCAAAGGGGTAAAATGTAGTAGAAATGAAAGGCATCACATCCGTAGCTTCCATCCCACTTTGCCTCAATTAGATTATTTCAGTCGACAAACTGCCTTTGGGTTAAGGTAGAGAGAGGAGGGGCTGGTGAGTTCTGGATAGATACAGCTTTCCAAATTCTAGGCGGAAGTAGGTCTTGTCCCCTCTTGCTTTTTTGTGTGGTACTAAGGAGTGTGTCTTGCTTTCGTCTCACATGGGGAGCTCATAATTAAGGTAGTTATTTTACCTTTTTAGTGGGTACCATGCACTTTCTTCTTGGGAATCATGCTTTCAAACAATAAAACCAGCATAATTTCCCTGCCTTCACAGAGTTTGCACAGCATGGCTGGTTACAATATAGTGGGATTAGTGCTGGGGAAGCACCAAGAAACATAGTGTGAATTCATATTTAAACTTTAGTGATGTGGAAAACAAGCTAGTGGAAAGAGATTTTGGACTTCATTTTACAAGGAGCTTGAGGAACTCCTGACTTCCTGGTGGCTCAGACGGTAAAGCCTCTGTCTACGATGCAGGAGACCCGGGTTTGATCCCTGGGTTGGGAAGATCCCCTGGAGAAGGAAATGGCAGTCCACTCCAGAACTATTGCCTGGAAAATCCCATGGACAGAGAAGCCTGGTAGGCTACAGCCCAGGGGGTCGCAAAGAGTCGGGCATGACTGAGCAACTTCGCTTCACTGAGGAACTCCTAAAAAATTGTTCTGCAGAATTGTTATAAGACTTGTAATTTTCAGTTTTGATTTAGTGTTGATCATGTGAGATTTGTCAGTGAGTCTTCTGATCAGATCTCTGTGGTGGATGCCTTCCTTTACTTACCATCAAAACTGCAAGGGACCTTCCTTGGCAGTCCAGTGGTTAGGACTTCACCTACCGATGCAGGGGGTACAGGTTCCATCCCTGGTTGGGGAGCTCAGATCCCACATGCCTCGTGGCCTAAAAACCAAGACATAAAACAAAGCAATATTGTAACAAATTCAGTAAAGACTTTAAGAAATGGTCCACGTCCAAAAACTGCAAGCAAGTCTCTTCTGTACCCTTTTCCATCTTATTTCCTTTGTTAGTGCTTGTGTAGTGTGATAAAGAACCCGCCTACCAGTGCAGGAGATGTGAGACCCGGGTTTGATCCCTGGTTGGGAAGATCCCTGGAAAAGGAAATGGCAGCCCACTCCAGTGTTCTTTTCTGGGGAATCCCATGAATGGAGGAGCCTGGCAGGCTACAGTCCGTGGGTCACAAAGAGTTGGACATGACGTAGCAATTAAACAACAGCAGCAGCAGTGTGCATTTATCTTCTTTTCTGGCTTGATGAATTTGGGCCTAGGTAACACCACAATTTGAACCAGATTTTAGTGGTAATCACTCAAGGCATCTGAGTCATTCTGATCAGCATTTGAGTTTTTCCCCACTGGGACCCTAAGTGACCTCAACTTCTAGCCAGTCTTGTGAAAAATAGTATAATTTGGTTCCATGTAGCATATCTTCTAGACAAAAATCACATCTTTAGGCAAATGTGCTGGCCGTGCAGCTTACTTCAAACTATTTTTAGTGCTTTAAAAAATCAGAAGGGCTTCCCTGATAGCTCAATGCTTTAAAAAAATTCAGAAGGCCAGTAGGGCTGAAGGCAAAGGGAAATAATTATATTTTTCTTTTTAATGTCCAGCAAAGTATGCACTAATGATACAATTACGGTATATTAAGTTAATACAATAAATACAAAGTTAATCCATTTTGGACTTTATTGTGTTGTCCTTGTTTGTGGAGTAATGTAATTGTGACAGGGTAATTAATGTCCCACAGAGGGATTAGCAGTAAATATTGAGATAAAAGTGCAAGAAGAAAAAAAGGACAGAGTTGTCCAGAAGACAGGGGAGTTTAGAAAGTGCTGAGGCATGGAATTGCCTTGAGGGTGATTTTTAGCTTTCCTGACTCTAATTATACATGTTCACATCTGCTAGTGATAATCAGCTGGGTGAGACAGGTAAAATGTATTAGAAATGATAGAGTTCTGAGATGATGGATCAGCAAGAATGATGTTCCAACCAGGTCACTGGCCCTCTACTGGGGCTTTGCTATGTTCTCAAAGGCTTTCTCATCTCTGTAATTCACATGTTGTTACTTTGTTATTAAAATATCTTTTGGGTCATTGTTTCATCTATATAGGTCTTAGAGAACCAGGAGGAGGACTTCCCCTAAGTGAGTGCTTGGTTTTCTGTCAAGCATGGTGGGCCTCTCAGGGCCAACAAGTTGTTCCAGTTAATTTTTCTTGCCCCTTTTATTGGCTTTAGAGTTTCCAGCAGTCAGCTTGTGCTTCAGATTGAAATCATTAACTTGGACCCAAGTGAAACGGATTTACGAAGAGGAGACAGTAGAGAAAGGGGAGAGATCTAGCTAGCTGCTGCTGCTGCCGCTAAGTCGCTTCAGTCGTGTCCAACTCTGTGTGACCCCACAGACGGCAGCCCACCAGGCTCCCCCGTCCCTGGGATTCTCCAGGCAAGAACACTGGAGTGGGCTGCCATTTCCTTCTCCAATGCATGAAAGTGAAAGTGAAAATGAAGCCACTCAGTCGTGTCCAACTCTTAGCCACCCCATGGACTGCAGCCCACCAGGCTCCTCCATCCATGGGATTTTCCAGGCAAGAGTACTGGAGTGGGGTGCCATAGCCTTCTCCGATCTAGCTAGAATTTCTTGTTTTCCATAGAAATAATTGCATTTGGAAAAAAACTCTAGGAATCGGATTAGGTAAGCCTTGCCCTTCCTCACAGCCAGGCTGACATGGTAAATATTCTTAAGTGGCAGGTGACTCATTTTTGAATTACAAAATAGGCTTTCATGTTAAATTATTTAAAAGTCTGTGGTTTGGCTTTAAAATCAAATAATTTGTTCAGAGATGAATTAGAGGTTAGTTTTCGTTTTCTTTTAGTTATTTGCCCTCCAGTTCATCTTGGCCTTTTGGGGCACGGTCTTGATGTTCAGCTGTCTGCTCTGCTTCTGTCCACGGCTCTGCGGCAGGCAGCCTTCTCCAGGTTGGGTTGCAGTCTCCGCTGCTGCTCTGTGAGCAGGTACAGCTAGGGCGTTCTGCCTACCTTGGAAGACTGAAGCCAGAGTAATTTTACCCTCAAAATCTTTTCCACAGTTGACATCGGAGTCAAGGAGGTCAGCTGGACAGCTCAGCCTCACTGGACCCGAGCAGTCTGAGCCAGATGATGTTTCCATGGACTGTTTTGCTGGGTCAGGTGGGCTTGTCTCTGTAGCCAATGTCCTCAGCCCCCATTGGTACTAGCCTGGTCCTAGTGGGTGGTTACTACCTATACCATCTTTCAGAGACTTCTGCAAGTAAGACCTATATCTGAGCATGTATATTTACAATTGTGATGGGCAAGAGCTTGAAAGTGGAGGTGTTAGTCACTCAGTCATGTCCAGCTTCTGGCTCTGTGTACTGTAGCCTGCCAGGCTCCTCTGTCCATGGAATTTTCCACATAAAAATACTGGAGTGGGTTGCCATTCCCTTCTCCAAGAGATCTTTCTGACTCAAGGATAGAACCTGGGTCTCCTGCATTAGCAGGCAGATTCTTTGCAGTCTGTGCCACCAGGGAATCCCACTTTAGCTGGTGGTGGTTTAGTGGCTAAGTCGTGTCTAACTCTGTGACCTCATGGACTGTAGCCCGCCAGGTTCCTCTATCCATGGGATTCTCTAGGCAAGAATATCGGAGCGGGTTGCCATTTCCTTCTCCAGGGCAAGAGCTTACTATTCTTAAAAAGGGTAATGGAAATTTGTTTCCACTACTATTTCTATTTTCTAGAGCAAATAGGTATGAATTTTTTTTTTCCTAGACAAAAACATAGAGGAAATTGCTAATGGAAAAAATACTGCTCTGTACTGTTAAAATGTCACAAAGCAGATATCCTAGCTAGTTATCATATGTACATATAAATTCTTTTATAGGATAATTTAAACATCCTTTTGGATTTATTGTTTTAAAAAATGTTTTCCTGGCAGCTAAATACAAATGTATGAACAATTTTACCTAAATTCTCACTTAGAACTTCACATAATAATTGCAACCAAATTATTTGCTTTTTTGAAAATGTCTCACATTGTTTATGAAGATTTGACTTGAATAAACACAACCTTGGGAGATTTTGCTTTCTACAGGTAAGCCTAAATGCCATTCTGATGCTGCATAAAATAGCTAGGATTAGAAGAACTCTTGAAAAGCAAGATTGGTAATGGGGAAGGATAGCTGTGTGTGAAAGCCTAATGTTGAAGTATGTTCTTGTAAAGCAATTTTCTCGTCCTCCTTGTTATCTTACTGTTTTAGTGGGAACACTAATAATGTTATTCAAAGATGTGGTTTAAAAATAATCAAATTTAATAGAAAACGGAGCTCTGGCCTTTGGTTAAACATTCATTTACTTTACTCTCTGTGAATTTTTTTTTTTTCTTTTTGCACAGTTGCATGGATTGGTGTTAACTCTTTCTCAGGTTGCTTGTTGGTTTGGGGCTTCAGAGGTTTAACTTGCTCCTGGTTCATGTATGAAATGCTGCACTTGGGATAGGTTTGTGGGGTTGATAAGTTATTTTTTTCCTCCAATTGTTTTATTCAATTTATTGAATAAATGTAATAACTCATTTATTTCTTCTTCCAATTTTTATTGGAGTTTGGCCTATTTACAATGCTGTAGTTTCAGGTGCACAGCGAAGTGAATCTGTTATACATTTATTCTCTCTCTCGAGAAGAGTTCCCTGTGCTATACAGTAGGTCTCTATATTAGTTATATATTTCATATATAGTAGTGTGTGTGTGTCGATTGCAGTCTCCCAGTTTATCCCACCTCCTATCTTTCCCCCTTTGCAGTTGGGTTTATGGTGCTTCTGACTTGGGAAGAGGATGATGGAGAGTGCCAAGATGGAGCCAGGAGTGTGGAGGGACCAGAGCCAGCTTTGGCTCCCTGGAAAAGCAGTACCATTGTAGATGTCCTGCAGCAGCTGCTGGTGCCCTTTCTGGGACCTGGGGAGGCAGTTGTTCTGCTTCAGCCACTCTATGTGGAGGAAATCTGCCCTTCCCCCTGTGTCTCTCCCAACACATCTCCTTTTCTCCTTGGCATTTATACTATATCGGGGATGTAGCTTCCCTGGTGGCTCACACGGTAAAGAATCTGCTTGCAGTGCAGGAGACGCAGGTTTGATCCCTGGGCCAAGAAGATCCCCTGGAGAAGGGAACAGCTACCCACTCCAGTATTCTTGCCTGGAGAATCCCATGGACAGAGAAGCCTAGCGGGCTACAGTCCATGGGGTCGCAAAGAGCTGGACACGACTGAGCGACTTTTATTTCATGCAAGAACTTAGGACAACTTGGTCCATGTTGTGGGACTTACACAGGTGAAAAATAGACCATCCTTACTCCTTCAAAGCTCTCAGCTGATGTGTGTTGGGGGAAATGTGCCTTAAGGAAGTGCTGTATTCAGATGAGAAGAAAGGATTTCTGAGGAGGATGGGGTGGCTGGAGAAGAGGTGAGATCTTGCACCAGATCTGGAAGGAAAGAGGTGGCACTGGCCACCTGAGGACGTGGCGCCAGAAACAAGAATCTTCCACCACCAAGTAGGTGCTTAACAAGGAAGCGTTCCCTTACTCATAGGGGAGATTCGGGAAGAATGTTCCGGTGTGTGTGGGTATGTGGTTTGGGACATACAGTTTTTTATGCCATGAGGACCCTTTTGTCCATGTCTGTTCCACCCAATAGCCTGGCAGCCCTGTCTGTTCCACATAGCTTCACCTTACTCTGAGGCAGATTTTTGAAAACTTAAATCTAGGTGGTATGGACTTTCAAATAAGGGAAGGGACTGTGGCTCTTTCGCTTGTATCCTATTCCCAGCGCCCAGCACAGGGTTTGACATGTAATAAGTGCTAATAAATATTGGTGGAAAGAAGGGAAAAAGTTTAGGGGTTATTATTTGGGGAAGATGTAAGAAGGGAACTCATTTTTGAGTAGATAAACTGCATATAATTTCAGGATTATTTTCTCTTTAAGCATTTGGAAAGACTGTGATGAGCTTCCTTCACAAGTGGGTTGGCTCTGCAGGGATAAATGGGGTGGGGTTTTCAGCTCTAGTTCCAAGTTCATCTCTTGGGAGGTTCAGTGAGACTGAGGGCTGCCTCCTGACCATACAGCTTTGCATAATTGATTAACTCTGTGTAACTGTTTGCATTTCTTTCCTAAAATAAATTTCATTTTCTGATGAACTCTCTGGAGTTAATAAATGAATGCAGGAGACCCGGGTTTGATCCCTGGGTTGGGAAGATCCCCTGGAGAAGGAAATGGCAGTCCACTCCAGAACTATTGCCTGGAAAATCCCATGGACAGAGAAGCCTGGTAGGCTACAGCCCAGGGGGTCGCAAAGAGTCGGGCATGACTGAGCAACTTCGCTTCACTGAGGAACTCCTAAAAAATTGTTCTGCAGAATTGTTATAAGACTTGTAATTTTCAGTTTTGATTTAGTGTTGATCATGTGAGATTTGTCAGTGAGTCTTCTGATCAGATCTCTGTGGTGGATGCCTTCCTTTACTTACCATCAAAACTGCAAGGGACCTTCCTTGGCAGTCCAGTGGTTAGGACTTCACCTACCGATGCAGGGGGTACAGGTTCCATCCCTGGTTGGGGAGCTCAGATCCCACATGCCTCGTGGCCTAAAAACCAAGACATAAAACAAAGCAATATTGTAACAAATTCAGTAAAGACTTTAAGAAATGGTCCACGTCCAAAAACTGCAAGCAAGTCTCTTCTGTACCCTTTTCCATCTTATTTCCTTTGTTAGTGCTTGTGTAGTGTGATAAAGAACCCGCCTACCAGTGCAGGAGATGTGAGACCCGGGTTTGATCCCTGGTTGGGAAGATCCCTGGAAAAGGAAATGGCAGCCCACTCCAGTGTTCTTTTCTGGGGAATCCCATGAATGGAGGAGCCTGGCAGGCTACAGTCCGTGGGTCACAAAGAGTTGGACATGACGTAGCAATTAAACAACAGCAGCAGCAGTGTGCATTTATCTTCTTTTCTGGCTTGATGAATTTGGGCCTAGGTAACACCACAATTTGAACCAGATTTTAGTGGTAATCACTCAAGGCATCTGAGTCATTCTGATCAGCATTTGAGTTTTTCCCCACTGGGACCCTAAGTGACCTCAACTTCTAGCCAGTCTTGTGAAAAATAGTATAATTTGGTTCCATGTAGCATATCTTCTAGACAAAAATCACATCTTTAGGCAAATGTGCTGGCCGTGCAGCTTACTTCAAACTATTTTTAGTGCTTTAAAAAATCAGAAGGGCTTCCCTGATAGCTCAATGCTTTAAAAAAATTCAGAAGGCCAGTAGGGCTGAAGGCAAAGGGAAATAATTATATTTTTCTTTTTAATGTCCAGCAAAGTATGCACTAATGATACAATTACGGTATATTAAGTTAATACAATAAATACAAAGTTAATCCATTTTGGACTTTATTGTGTTGTCCTTGTTTGTGGAGTAATGTAATTGTGACAGGGTAATTAATGTCCCACAGAGGGATTAGCAGTAAATATTGAGATAAAAGTGCAAGAAGAAAAAAAGGACAGAGTTGTCCAGAAGACAGGGGAGTTTAGAAAGTGCTGAGGCATGGAATTGCCTTGAGGGTGATTTTTAGCTTTCCTGACTCTAATTATACATGTTCACATCTGCTAGTGATAATCAGCTGGGTGAGACAGGTAAAATGTATTAGAAATGATAGAGTTCTGAGATGATGGATCAGCAAGAATGATGTTCCAACCAGGTCACTGGCCCTCTACTGGGGCTTTGCTATGTTCTCAAAGGCTTTCTCATCTCTGTAATTCACATGTTGTTACTTTGTTATTAAAATATCTTTTGGGTCATTGTTTCATCTATATAGGTCTTAGAGAACCAGGAGGAGGACTTCCCCTAAGTGAGTGCTTGGTTTTCTGTCAAGCATGGTGGGCCTCTCAGGGCCAACAAGTTGTTCCAGTTAATTTTTCTTGCCCCTTTTATTGGCTTTAGAGTTTCCAGCAGTCAGCTTGTGCTTCAGATTGAAATCATTAACTTGGACCCAAGTGAAACGGATTTACGAAGAGGAGACAGTAGAGAAAGGGGAGAGATCTAGCTAGCTGCTGCTGCTGCTGCTAAGTCGCTTCAGTCGTGTCCAACTCTGTGTGACCCCACAGACGGCAGCCCACCAGGCTCCCCCGTCCCTGGGATTCTCCAGGCAAGAACACTGGAGTGGGCTGCCATTTCCTTCTCCAATGCATGAAAGTGAAAGTGAAAATGAAGCCACTCAGTCGTGTCCAACTCTTAGCCACCCCATGGACTGCAGCCCACCAGGCTCCTCCATCCATGGGATTTTCCAGGCAAGAGTACTGGAGTGGGGTGCCATAGCCTTCTCCGATCTAGCTAGAATTTCTTGTTTTCCATAGAAATAATTGCATTTGGAAAAAAACTCTAGGAATCGGATTAGGTAAGCCTTGCCCTTCCTCACAGCCAGGCTGACATGGTAAATATTCTTAAGTGGCAGGTGACTCATTTTTGAATTACAAAATAGGCTTTCATGTTAAATTATTTAAAAGTCTGTGGTTTGGCTTTAAAATCAAATAATTTGTTCAGAGATGAATTAGAGGTTAGTTTTCGTTTTCTTTTAGTTATTTGCCCTCCAGTTCATCTTGGCCTTTTGGGGCACGGTCTTGATGTTCAGCTGTCTGCTCTGCTTCTGTCCACGGCTCTGCGGCAGGCAGCCTTCTCCAGGTTGGGTTGCAGTCTCCGCTGCTGCTCTGTGAGCAGGTACAGCTAGGGCGTTCTGCCTACCTTGGAAGACTGAAGCCAGAGTAATTTTACCCTCAAAATCTTTTCCACAGTTGACATCGGAGTCAAGGAGGTCAGCTGGACAGCTCAGCCTCACTGGACCCGAGCAGTCTGAGCCAGATGATGTTTCCATGGACTGTTTTGCTGGGTCAGGTGGGCTTGTCTCTGTAGCCAATGTCCTCAGCCCCCATTGGTACTAGCCTGGTCCTAGTGGGTGGTTACTACCTATACCATCTTTCAGAGACTTCTGCAAGTAAGACCTATATCTGAGCATGTATATTTACAATTGTGATGGGCAAGAGCTTGAAAGTGGAGGTGTTAGTCACTCAGTCATGTCCAGCTTCTGGCTCTGTGTACTGTAGCCTGCCAGGCTCCTCTGTCCATGGAATTTTCCACATAAAAATACTGGAGTGGGTTGCCATTCCCTTCTCCAAGAGATCTTTCTGACTCAAGGATAGAACCTGGGTCTCCTGCATTAGCAGGCAGATTCTTTGCAGTCTGTGCCACCAGGGAATCCCACTTTAGCTGGTGGTGGTTTAGTGGCTAAGTCGTGTCTAACTCTGTGACCTCATGGACTGTAGCCCGCCAGGTTCCTCTATCCATGGGATTCTCTAGGCAAGAATATCGGAGCGGGTTGCCATTTCCTTCTCCAGGGCAAGAGCTTACTATTCTTAAAAAGGGTAATGGAAATTTGTTTCCACTACTATTTCTATTTTCTAGAGCAAATAGGTATGAATTTTTTTTTTCCTAGACAAAAACATAGAGGAAATTGCTAATGGAAAAAATACTGCTCTGTACTGTTAAAATGTCACAAAGCAGATATCCTAGCTAGTTATCATATGTACATATAAATTCTTTTATAGGATAATTTAAACATCCTTTTGGATTTATTGTTTTAAAAAATGTTTTCCTGGCAGCTAAATACAAATGTATGAACAATTTTACCTAAATTCTCACTTAGAACTTCACATAATAATTGCAACCAAATTATTTGCTTTTTTGAAAATGTCTCACATTGTTTATGAAGATTTGACTTGAATAAACACAACCTTGGGAGATTTTGCTTTCTACAGGTAAGCCTAAATGCCATTCTGATGCTGCATAAAATAGCTAGGATTAGAAGAACTCTTGAAAAGCAAGATTGGTAATGGGGAAGGATAGCTGTGTGTGAAAGCCTAATGTTGAAGTATGTTCTTGTAAAGCAATTTTCTCGTCCTCCTTGTTATCTTACTGTTTTAGTGGGAACACTAATAATGTTATTCAAAGATGTGGTTTAAAAATAATCAAATTTAATAGAAAACGGAGCTCTGGCCTTTGGTTAAACATTCATTTACTTTACTCTCTGTGAATTTTTTTTTTTTCTTTTTGCACAGTTGCATGGATTGGTGTTAACTCTTTCTCAGGTTGCTTGTTGGTTTGGGGCTTCAGAGGTTTAACTTGCTCCTGGTTCATGTATGAAATGCTGCACTTGGGATAGGTTTGTGGGGTTGATAAGTTATTTTTTTCCTCCAATTGTTTTATTCAATTTATTGAATAAATGTAATAACTCATTTATTTCTTCTTCCAATTTTTATTGGAGTTTGGCCTATTTACAATGCTGTAGTTTCAGGTGCACAGCGAAGTGAATCTGTTATACATTTATTCTCTCTCTCGAGAAGAGTTCCCTGTGCTATACAGTAGGTCTCTATATTAGTTATATATTTCATATATAGTAGTGTGTGTGTGTCGATTGCAGTCTCCCAGTTTATCCCACCTCCTATCTTTCCCCCTTTGCAGTTGGGTTTATGGTGCTTCTGACTTGGGAAGAGGATGATGGAGAGTGCCAAGATGGAGCCAGGAGTGTGGAGGGACCAGAGCCAGCTTTGGCTCCCTGGAAAAGCAGTACCATTGTAGATGTCCTGCAGCAGCTGCTGGTGCCCTTTCTGGGACCTGGGGAGGCAGTTGTTCTGCTTCAGCCACTCTATGTGGAGGAAATCTGCCCTTCCCCCTGTGTCTCTCCCAACACATCTCCTTTTCTCCTTGGCATTTATACTATATCGGGGATGTAGCTTCCCTGGTGGCTCACACGGTAAAGAATCTGCTTGCAGTGCAGGAGACGCAGGTTTGATCCCTGGGCCAAGAAGATCCCCTGGAGAAGGGAACAGCTACCCACTCCAGTATTCTTGCCTGGAGAATCCCATGGACAGAGAAGCCTAGCGGGCTACAGTCCATGGGGTCGCAAAGAGCTGGACACGACTGAGCGACTTTTATTTCATGCAAGAACTTAGGACAACTTGGTCCATGTTGTGGGACTTACACAGGTGAAAAATAGACCATCCTTACTCCTTCAAAGCTCTCAGCTGATGTGTGTTGGGGGAAATGTGCCTTAAGGAAGTGCTGTATTCAGATGAGAAGAAAGGATTTCTGAGGAGGATGGGGTGGCTGGAGAAGAGGTGAGATCTTGCACCAGATCTGGAAGGAAAGAGGTGGCACTGGCCACCTGAGGACGTGACGCCAGAAACAAGAATCTTCCACCACCAAGTAGGTGCTTAACAAGGAAGCGTTCCCTTACTCATAGGGGAGATTCGGGAAGAATGTTCCGGTGTGTGTGGGTATGTGGTTTGGGACATACAGTTTTTTATGCCATGAGGACCCTTTTGTCCATGTCTGTTCCACCCAATAGCCTGGCAGCCCTGTCTGTTCCACATAGCTTCACCTTACTCTGAGGCAGATTTTTGAAAACTTAAATCTAGGTGGTATGGACTTTCAAATAAGGGAAGGGACTGTGGCTCTTTCGCTTGTATCCTATTCCCAGCGCCCAGCACAGGGTTTGACATGTAATAAGTGCTAATAAATATTGGTGGAAAGAAGGGAAAAAGTTTAGGGGTTATTATTTGGGGAAGATGTAAGAAGGGAACTCATTTTTGAGTAGATAAACTGCATATAATTTCAGGATTATTTTCTCTTTAAGCATTTGGAAAGACTGTGATGAGCTTCCTTCACAAGTGGGTTGGCTCTGCAGGGATAAATGGGGTGGGGTTTTCAGCTCTAGTTCCAAGTTCATCTCTTGGGAGGTTCAGTGAGACTGAGGGCTGCCTCCTGACCATACAGCTTTGCATAATTGATTAACTCTGTGTAACTGTTTGCATTTCTTTCCTAAAATAAATTTCATTTTCTGATGAACTCTCTGGAGTTAATAAATGCCAAAAACCAAGATGTGTGTTGAGTCTTGTGATCTAATGTGACACACTGAGCTCCTCGAAAAGGTATAGTTAATGATGTTGAGTCTCAGGGCATTCTTCGTTCCCAAGTTGGTAGACAGGCCTCTGAAAAAGCTAGTCTTTGTTGTTTACCATGGGCCAGGCATTGTTCTTGGGGAAGGCAATGGCACCCCACCCCAGTACTCTTGCCTGGAAAATCCAATGAACGGAGTAGCCTGGTGGGCTGCAGTCCATGGGGTCACTAACAGTCAGACAGACTGAGCGACTTCACTTTCACTTTTCACTTTCGTGCATTGGAGAAGGACATGGCAACCCACTCCAATATTCTTGCCTGGAGAATCCCAGGGATGGGGGAGCCTGGTGGGCTGCCGTCTATGGGGTCACACAGAGTCGGACACGACTGAAGTGACTTAGCAGCAGCAGCAGCAGGCATTGTTCTGAGGTCTTGTCCTGATCACTCCCTTTGATTCTCTTTTTTTGAAACCATCACGAACACCAAGAATTAGCACCATGAGTATCTCCATTGCTAGCTGTGGGAGCAGATTCTCAGAGTGATGAAGCCACTCCAAGTTGACACAGCCAGTGAATAGTAGAATTGGATTCGAGTTGAAACAGTTGGGCTCCTAAAGTCCAGGCAACACAGCTTTCTCTTGGGCGTTTCTGTTTTCCTTCATGCTTCCTCACAGCTTCTGTCTGTCATCCTAACGCTCCCGTCAGATGTAATAAATAGCATTTGAGTGGGTATGGCACAGGTCTCAAATAAACAGACCCTGAGACCATAACACAGGTTAATAAAGATTTTGGTAGATCTCATCGCTGTGTAAAGATAGGCCACGATCACAGTAGTGCCTTAGAGGTGAGTTTTGGAGCAATGTAGTGAGGAAAAGGTGTGTAATTTACACCAGCAGAGACCTGTGGGCTGGGAGAAGTCCCCTGATGAGGGGCCTGGGGGTTTCAAGGAGGAAAAGATGAAGGGTTCTGGTCATCTAGTCTCTTGGAACATTTCAGAGTAGTAAACATTTTACTTTCAGTACATCAGTAATTTATGAATGCGGTGTTCCAGGTACTTCACCACACTTAAATATAATGTGTGAGCATTGTGGTTGATAGATGGAGATGACACTGATTTTTTATTCTGTGTTAACAGAAATATGAAAATCACTGAAGATAAAGAATTTTTTTTTTAAATTAGATTTTAGTAAAGTAGAATATATGCAGGTCAGGAAGCAACAGTTAGAACTGGACATGGAATAACAGACTGGTTCCAAATAGGAAAAGGAGTACAAGACTGTATATTATCACCCTGCTTATTTACCTTATATGCAGAGTACATCATGAGAAACGCTAGGCTGGAAGAAGCACAAGCTGGAATCAAGATTGCCGGGAGAAATAGCAATAACCTTAGATATGCAGATGATACCACCCTTATGGCAGAAAGTGAAGAGGAGCTAAAAAGCCTCTTGATGAAAGTGAAAGAGGAGAGTGAAAAATTTGGCTTAAAGCTCAACATTCAGAAAATGAAGATCATGGAATCTGTTCCCATCACTTCATGGGAAATAGATGGGGAAACAGTAGAAACAGTGTCAGACTTTACTTTTTTGGGCTCCAAAATCACTGCAGATGGTGATTGCAGCCATGAAATTAAAAGATGCTTACTCCTTGGAAGAAAGTTATGACCAACCTAGATAGCATATTGAAAAGCAGAGATATTACTTTGCCAACAAAGTTCCATCTAGTCAAGGCTATTGTTTTTCCAGTGGTCATGTACGGATGTGAGAGTTGGACTGTAAAGAAAGCTGAATGCTGAAGAATTGATGCTTTTGAACTGTGGTGTTGGAGAAGACTCTTGAGAATCCCTTGAACTGCAAGGAGATCCAACCAGTCCATCCTAAAGGAGATCAGTCCTGGGTGTTCATTGGAAGGACTGATGCTGAAGCTGAAACTCCAGTACTTTGGCCACCTCATGCAAAGAATTGACTCATTGGAAAAGACCCTGATGTTGGGAGGGATTGGGGGCAGGGGGAAAAGGGGACGACAGAGGATGAGATGGCTGGATGGCATCACTAACTTGATGGACATGGGTTTGGGTGGACTCCAGGAGTTGATGATGGACCGGGAGGCCTGGCATGCTGCAATTCATAGGGTCGCAAAGAGTCAGACACGACTGAGTGAACTGAACTGAAAGCAGAATATAAAATAATTGAATTACTGAGATAGGAGACAATGTGCTCAGTCGCTGGGTCATGTCTGATTCTTGCAACTCTGTGAACTGTAGTCCGCCAAGCTCCTCTGTCCATGGGTTTCTCCAGGCATGAATATGGGAGCACATTGCCATTTCCTCCTCCGAGGGATCTTCCTGACCCAGGAATCAAACCAGTGTCTCCTGCATTGACAGGCAGATTCTTTCTTGGCAGGCAGATTCTTTCATAAGTCCCCTGGGGCTTCCCTCAGGAGACTTAATAAAAAGCAATAAATAAGTTTATGCTAGAAAAATCATCAGTCATGATATTTATTTGAATAAAGTATCTAGAAAATCAAAGATAATGTATTCAGATAATCTAATTTTATGTATGACTTATTTTTCTTCTTTTAAAAAAAGCAAATTTGATACATGTTGTCAACTTGTTTCAGTTCAGTCGCTTATTCTTGTCCGACTCTTTACAACCCCATGAATCACAGCACGCCAGGCCTCCCTGTCCATCACCAACTCCCGGAGTCCACCCAAACCCATGTCCATTGAGTCGGTGATGCCACTCAACCATCTCATCCTCTGTTGTCCCCTTCTCCTGCCCTCAATCCCTCCCAGCGTCAGAGTCTTTTCCAATGAGTCAACTCTTCTCATGAGGTAGACAAAGTTTTGAAGTTTCAGCTTCAGCATCAGTCCTTCCAATGAACACCCAGGACTGATCTTCTTTAGGATGGACTGGTTGGATCTCCTCGCAGTCCAAGGGACTCTCAAGAGTCTTCTCCAACACCACAGTTCAAAAGCATCAATTCTTCGGTGCTCAGCTTTCTTTATAGTCCAACTCTCATATCCATACATGACCACTGGAAAAACCATATCCTTGACTAGACTGTCAACTTGGTAATACAACTTTAAATAACTTTTGTAGCATTACAAGTTGATTTTGAGTTAATTGAATATTTTTAAGGTGCAGTAACATTGGGAAAGTGGATGTGAGCATGTAAATTTAGGGAAAAAGCAAAAATTAATACTGTTTTTTTCTTTTTAATCCTCTTATAAATAATATGAGTAGCCAGAAAGTGAGAAGATACACTAGGTCTTTGGAAACAAGATAATTTTCTTTCTTTCAAGGGGATGGCATTTGATACAATATTCAGATTATCATAGTTTTGAATGAAAGAAAGAAGTTCTCAGAATATTGTGTAAATGTGTTTTAAGTGCTGATTATTTAGGAAAAAATTGAAACCCTCAGGAGATGTTTTTCATTAGTTAGGGTATGTACAAGAGTTCAGATACTCTAACTGACTCGCCTTTTCAATATGACGACGCCCAGGGATAAACCCCCATGGCTCTTGCTGGTGGAATCACTCAGTAAGTGATCCCAGATAGGTTGTAAGCAGGCAGAGAAGAAGGAGGAGCTGGGAAACAAGATGTGCAGGGGGCTTACAGAGTCTCAGGTCATCCGTGTACTGAAGGGTTTAGATCTGAAAGATGAGCATTTCTCTTGTCTCACTGGGAAGGGGAATGACAGTATGGGCTCTTTCTTCTTTCAAAACAAATACCCCCACCCCCCATTATAGATATACTGTGTTCAAATCATCCCCCCAAACTTAAACTTGTATATAAATATGAGAGATGGAACGAGAGAGAGAGAGGAGGTGGGAGGGAAGCGGGGTCGTGGGGAAGGAGAGAGAGTGTGTGTGTAGGTATATTGGTTGTTCCGGTTGATCTATGTTTTTAAACAATTTTCAGTATTTCTGTGTTTTCCAAATATTTGTACACATGTATCCACACCTTCTTTTCTTTTCTTGTGGTTTATTTTTTTCACTGTAGCAGTACATAGTGCCCCCGTGTCATTAGATGCTCTCTGAAGAGGGGATTTGTAGGCTGTGAGCTCCAACTTGTCCATCTCTCCTCGGACTCTAGCAGCTGCTCTGCGCTCAGCTCCTGCACTCTCTGTGCTTTTAATCTACATGGTACTCTTTAAAAAAAAAAAAAAGTTAGACGGATTTTAATGCTTTGGAAAGTGTGCAAAGACCATTTTCACTGGATTGTGACAAGTAGGCTTCTTTGGGCCCAACAGTCTCTAACCTCTTCAATACCATCATCATTTATTGTGTGTCCCTTGTGAGGGTCAGCCCCTTGCTAAACACTCTTCATGCCTTCACATTGCATTCACAGTTACCCTGGCTGGGATGAAACCAGGGCTGAAAGTAGGGTATGAGGCAGAGACAGGACTGAGAGCCACTTCTGTCTCTATGTCCTTGGATCCTATTATTTCTCTTATTTGTGACTCTCTCGGACATTGCCGGGAGCAGAGGGGGAGAAATCTTGGTAGGGCACTTGATGAACCACCGCAGCCATGGTAACTGTTAGCTATTAGCAAGGCCCTGTTGGACTGGACATAGTATTCATTAAAAGACCTCATCCTGAACTACCTTAAGGAGGTCTCTGGGAGAATGTTGAAGATCTCTAAGAAATAACTTAGAAATCTAAGGATTGGTCTTTTTTTTTAATTGGAGCATGATTGTTTTGCAATAGTTTCTGCTGTACGGCAAAGTGAATCAGCCGCATGGCTACATATATTGGCTTCTGCAGCTGCTCAGGTGTAAAGAAGCACCTTCAGTGCAGGAGATGCTGGTTCACTCCCTGGTCAGGAATATCCCCTGGAGGAGGAAATGGCAACCCTCGCCGGCATTTTTGCCTAGAGCATCCCAAGGACAGAGGAGCCTGGCGGGCTACAGTCAATGGGGTCTCAAAAGAGTCAGCCAGGACTGAACAAGAATGGTGATACATCACGTCCTGGTTGAGCCCCCTCCCCACCGCCCAGCCCCCTGCCCGTC
>SJYX01016803.1:164263-175487 GCA_006410675.1 Oreotragus oreotragus
CGTCACGGAGCAGCGACCTGAGTTCCCTGCGCTGTTCAGCAGCCTCCGACCAGCTAGCAGTTGCACGCGCGCTGGTGGATATGCCGGTGCTGCTGTCCCAGTCCTCTTGCCCTCCGCTTCCTGCTCCCCCTACGTCGTCCACATGTCTGTACTCTACATCTGTGTCTCTATTCTCATCCTGCAAATATGTTCATCATTATAATTTTTCTAGATTCTGTATACATGCATTAATATACAAGATTTGTTTTTCTCTTTCTGACTTAACTTCACTCTGTATGACAGACTCTAGGTCCATCCACATCACTACAAATGACCCAATTTCACTCCTTTATTATGGCTGAGTAATATTCCATTATGTGTATGTACCACATCATCTTTACCCATTCATCTGCTGATGGACATTTAGATCGCTTCATGTCCTGGCTATTTTAAATAGTGCTGATAATGAAGATCATGGCATCCGGTCCCATCACTTCATGGGAAGTAGATGGGGAAACAGTGGAAACAGTGGCTGACTTTATTTTTTGGGGCTCTAAAATCACAGCAGATGGTGACTCCAGCCATGAAATTAAAAGACACTTACTCCTTGGAAGAAAAGTTATGACCAACCTAGATAGCTTATTCAAAAGCAGAGACATTACTTTGCCAACTAAGGTCCGCCTAGTCAAGGCTATGGTTTTTCCTGTGGTCATGTATGGATGTGAGAGTTGGACTGTGAAGAAGGCTGAGCGCCGAAGAATTGATGCTTTTGAACTGTGGTGTTGGAGAAGACTCTGGAGAGTCCCTTGGACTGCAAGGAGATCCAACCAGTCCATTCTGAAGGAGATCAACCCTGGGATTTCTTTGGAAGGAATGATGCTAAAGCTGAAACTCCAGTACTTTGGCCACCTCATGCGAAGAGTTGACTCATTGGAAAAGACTCTGATGCTGGGAGGGATTGGGGGCAGGAGGAGAAGGGGACGACAGAGGATGAGATGGCTGGATGGCATCACTGACTCAATGGACGTGAATCTGAGTGAATTCTGGGAGTTGGTGATGGACAGGGAGGCCTGGTGTGCTGCAATCCATGGGGTCGCAAAGAGTCAGACATGACTCAGCAACTGAACTGATATGAACATTGAGGTACATGTGAAAAATCTAAAACTTAGTTTTATGCTAAATGTGTATAAGGTAAAATGACCATGGTGCAGAAGGGAAAATAATCTTTAGCAAAATCTCTGATCTCTGAGGAGGAATCCTACCCATCATTAACAGTTGGTATATTTAAAGAAAATAAAAGAACGCAACTCCAGTCAGATCATGAAATATGATGTACTAAACTTTTAAAGGTTTAATAGGTTGATTGTTTCGATGACAAGGGTTAACTTGAGGATTAGTCAAAAAAGCTGCAAAGTGAAAATTTCTCTTCTTTGCACCATTCAGTTCAGTTCAATGAACACTTTCTTAGGCCAAATGAAATCATTAGCCTTGTAGGAAGGTCTTGGCCCTTTTTAAAAATGATGAAGTTGTGGTCAGTTTTGTAAATAATAATTTATGCTTGACTCTGTAGACCTTGAGTTAGATGAATTTTGTGATGAGCTGGGGGAAGCTGGTTAATGGAGAACCGGTTTCCCTACATCTTTCCCACAGTGTTAGTGACCCGTTTCTACCATGAGATTCTGATGTTCTTCGTTATCTAAATGCTTTAGTGTTCCCTGTCATATAATTTTAAATCATAGGCACATTTTTGGGGATACATTTTATTCATATCTCACTTAAAAAATTAAGCCAAACTCTAGAACATTTTATATGGCTGCTGCTTATGAAGATTGTTTAGTCATTGGTGGGGGATATGAAGAGTATTCAGCACTTTGAAAATTCGCTCATAAATCAAAAATCATTTGGTGGCAGATTTTTGTACTGCTTCAAATGATGGTTTAAAATCACTTATATTCATGTCAATGTATGGCAAAAACCACTACAATATTGTAATTAGCCTCCAATTAAATTCATTTTAAAAAAAGGCAAAAAAAAAATCACTTGTAGTTGTTACCCACTTTAGAGTGGAGTGATTCTGATGGAGAAGTTGATGTTTCGTGACCTGGAGTTCTCAAGTGCAGTAGACATTAGAGAAAAAGGATTGCTTGTAACATGCATTTGCCTGTGTGTGTGTTCCTCTTCACAGGACCAGGTCAAACCATGGAAGAGAACCAAAATTTGGGGGCTCTAAGCCTGTTTACCATGTTTCCCGGTAGAGACTTTAGAGACATTTCTAGAAATTGTTAGGGTTGGTAGCCATGGACAAGACATAAACAGAGCAAATTAACAATTTTTTAAATTAAAAAAGCACAGTAAAGGAGGCGTTAAGTGTGCCCCCCAAGAGCCCCTGCACCAGAGGGTTCACAGCGTTTTCCTTGAAGCGGGGCGAATGCTACCCTCGCTCAGCCGTTGATGAAAACAACGTATGGTTGGTTTTGTGAGGACTGAGAGACAGATGGTGACCTACGGGCTAATTATGCAGTGGGCAAGACTGTTCAAATCACCCTGACGGTGACCGAACGCTTTCTCGGGAGTTAGACAATCTGGGCTGTTTATTGTCACGCTAGGTAAGCACCTTGTAGGTGAATGGGGAGAAGGTGCTTCAGGAGGGAAGCATATTTGCAACTCCTTTCATCTTCTTACCCATTTTCATGGCAAAAGGGAAAAAAGGGAGAAAAGAGATTGAGAGAGGCAGTTAAAATAAACCTCAGCTTGTACTTCTATGACAGCTAACTTTCTGGAGCGCGCTGCTCAGCTCTGTCCAACTCTTTGCGACCCCATGGACTGGAGCCCACCAGGCTCCTCTGTCCATGGGATTCTCCAGGCAAGAATACCGGAGCGGGGTGCTATTTCCTACTCCACAACTTTCTGGGGAGCTAAGGGTTTTAAACATCAACATTTGTGTTTTCATTGTTTCGAATGGAACCGTGTTGAAGACTTTGTTGTGCTCTGAAAGCACCGGGAGCAGAAGTAAGTTCTGTGATGGGCACCCCTGCCTCCTGGAGTGAATGCTGCTCCCTGAGGCTCACGGTTCACTTGCGCCCCTCCTGGCTCTAAGATTGCACCCCTTCCCAGACTGTCCCTCTCCCTGACTTTAGTTTCTTTCACCACGCTTTTCAGTCATCTGACAAATATATATATATATATATATTTTAACCTATACATGTGTTCATTTTACAGTTCTTTCTCCAAATGTAAGCTTCATGAGGGCAGGGGTCTTGGACTGTTCTCTGCTCTGACCTCAAGCCCTGGCACATAGCAACTTTTAAATATTAACTGATAAACTTAACTGACTGGTTAGCAGTCCTTGACTCTTCACCACGGTGCTACACAGTACCTTGTTCTTTCGTCTGTGTGCCGGCCCGCTGGCCCTCTCAGGCGTGACTGCTTCTGTGCTTATGGTTGTCATACTCACTCACTGCCTCGTTGATGCCTTTTCTGGTGTGTCTCACTCGTTGGACTATCTCATCGTCGACAGTGGAAATTGTAGAGGTTCATCGTTGTATTCACAAAGCCTGGTGATACTTACTGCTTGTTTATTGACTATAGATGTAAACTAACTCACCAAGGGAAATGGTCACTGCCTTGGGCTCTTCACAAAACCCTGTGAGGTAGGTGGTTTCATGCCCATTCACAGATGATCAACTGAAAGAAGCAGCCGTGATTTGAATCCAGATTTGTCTGATTTTAGAGCCCATCTTTGAAGATGTTGGTAATTCTCAGCCTTTTCAAGCAAAAGGATTTCCTTTTCACTGTTAGATTTCCCAGACCTCACACATGATGGCAGATGTACTTTGTTTTTTATTTTTATTTATTATTGTTTTAAAATATTTTACTTTTGTAGAGCAGTCTTAGTTTCATAATAAAATTGAGAGGATGAGACCAAGATCTCCCATATACCCCTTGCTCTCTAGCATGCCTTTTTGAAACATTTTTTCCTGTTTACTTATTTGACTGCTTTGGGTCTCATTATGGCATGGAGGGTCTCCATTACAGCCTGTGGGACCTTGTTCTCTGGCTAGGGGTCGAACCCATGCCCTCCTGCATTGGAAGGCATATTCTTAGCCACTGGGCCACCAGAGAATTCCCCACCCCCCTGCCACGCCCTGTGTGCCTTTCGATCACCTCTTCCATTGTCAGTATCACTCACCAGAGGGATATATTTTAACCAAGGATTACCCTATGCTGCCATATCACCTAAAGTCCATGGTTTACCTTCAGGTTGGGTTTCTCTTGTGGCTCAGCTGGTAAAGAATCCACCTGCAATGCGGGAGACCTGGGTTTGAACCCCGGGATGGGAAGGTCTCATGGAGGAGGGAAAGGCTACCTACTCCAGTATGCTGGCCTGGAGAATTCTATGGACTACATAGTCCACGGGGTCACAGAGAGTCAGACATGACTGAACGACTTTCGTTTTCACTTTCTCTCTCAGTGCTGTACATTCTATGGGTTTGGACAAACCTAGAATGACAAGTGGGGGCTTCTCAGGTGGGGCTAGTGGTAAAGAACCTGCCTGCCAGTGCAGGAGACTAAAGAGACACGGGTTCAGTCCCTGGGTTGGGAAGCTCCCCTAGAGGAGGGCATGGCAACCCACTCCAGGATTCTTACCTGCAGAATCCCCATGGACAGAGGAGCCTGGTGAGCTGCAGTCCATGGGGTCACAGAGAGTCGGACACGACTGGTGACTTAGCATGCACGCATATAATGACACGCATCCATCATGATAGTAGATGCATTTTTTACTTATCTGATTGAAAAATTCTATAATAAAAATGCTATAAGATTAGTAGTGCTTTTATTTAATAGTTTTATTAATGATTCTAATGTAATTTGGCAAGTAGCCTGCATACTCCATGGGAAGCCTCTCTCCTGTGACAATGCTTGGTGCTCCCTGGAGCTGGCCAGCTTCTTACAGTAACCCCATGTCCCGCTGGCAGCCCTGGGCATCCTCCCCTCCATGAGGGCCACAGACTTCTGGGCTAGTTTAGTCTCTGTACTGCCTTTCAGCCTGTGATGCCCCTTGACTGCCAGTGCAGCTCATGGCCAACCCTTCTCGTCACTTCTAATCTACTGCTCTGTATAGGACTCGGGTTTGAAAGACAGGCCATCAAGCCTGCTGGAAGTTGTTAGAATGAGGAAAATGGACAGGTGGGCGGAGTGAGCTGAAAGACATTGGCGTTTGTTAACGTCAAGCCGGGCTTTGGCCCTGGGAGGCCCAAATCTTGGGTCCTTTCAGGGTCCCCGCTGCCTGGTGTTGCTTGGACACTTCCTGCACACCAACAGTTAGGCGGGATGTGGGCTGTGGACTTTGGCTGGAAAAAGCAAAGAGGGCGAAACGAGGTTCAAGATGAAAGAGCATGACCCTGGGGAGAGGTGAGGACTCAAGGGGCGCGTCAGCATTCTCAATGCTGCCTCAACCCCGTCCCTCTGTCTAAGCTGCCATCACCCTGAGTGTTTCAGATTCTATCTTGTGGCTCATCAGATACACGCTTCCCCCTGCCCCTGTAGAAGGCTGAAATATGCAGTCAGGATTTATATATACCCTATGCTGCTGCTAAGTCGCTTCAGTCGTGTCCAATTCTGTGTGAACCCATAGACAGCAGCCCACCAGGCTTCCCCATCCCTGGGATTCTCCAGGCAAGAATACTGGAGAGGGTTGCCATTTCCTTCTCCGATGCATGAAAGTGAAAAGTGAAAGTGAAGTCACTCAGTCATGTCCGACTCTTCGCGACCCCATGGACTGCAGCCTACTAGGCTCCTCCATCCATGGGATTTTCCAGGCAAGAGTACTGGAGTGGGGTGTCATTGCCTTCTCCGATATATACCCTATAAAACAAGGCAAATGAGGGGGTACACCTAAGACATTGTTGTGGATTGTAGCCTTTGTACTACAGGGGAGTACTTAAATATATACAATTTAATATATATTAAAAATACTTATTTGGTTTAAGGAGTCATGACATAAGAGATGTATGGATAGGCTATGATATTAGAATGTCTAGTAGTCAGCACTCAATATTTGCTATTGAAGGTTATATCTTATATTTTTTTCTTTTTGTTTATTGTTTTTAACTAGGAGAATGTATAAAGGGAAGATCAGAGATAAAAGTAATAGCTTTACCCTGGCAGGTGGTTAAACTTTCTGAAAGTGTGTTGCTGTTTTCTGAGCTTCCTGTTAGCCAGTGCTAAAAGGGAAACATGTCAGACTCATGTTACAAAATACACGATACTGCTTAGAGAAGTCACAGGGCCTGGTAGCCTGGATACTCTGTTATGAAGTGGAAAACAGCTGTAGCAGAATCCCTGCAGTAAACACAATAAGGACTTTTTTCCTGTAATATTCCTCAGTATTGGCCGCTGATGTTGTGTTGTTTGAAGTCACTAAGTTGTGTCCAATTCTTTGTGACACCGTGGACTGGAGCCTACCAGATTCTTCTGTCCACGGGATCTCCTAGGCAAGAGTGCTGGAGTGGGTTGCCATTTCTTTCCATTGGTGTCTCCTGCCCTGCAGGCAGATTCTTTACTGCTGAGCCACCAGGGAAGCCCATTTTGGCCACTGGGACAGCCAAAAAATGCCGTCTCAGTAAGAGCAATCCACCGGGGACAGAGTAGTTTTGAAAGTGTATTCTATAGAGTGTATGATGGAAGTATTTGCTGCCAGATGTTACAGTTTTAACCTTCTGCAAATAGTGTATTATAACACAGTACGTTAGTACTTTATACCAAGACTGGTGGAGTGTGGGGTGAGGGAAAAATGTAGGCAGCAGGTATGAACTCTAACCCATACTGTCTTTATTTCTGCTTTTTGACCTCTATCTCCTTTTTTTTTTTTTTAATGTTTGTTATTCAGTGCTCTTAGTTCGGTATTTTTCTATGTACCTGTGTCAGTTCTAGCATTGTGATTGAGGAAGATCCTATGTCTTTCCAGCATTTCCAGTTTTTCATGGCTCTAGAATATTTTTTTTGATTTATACTCTGGACATCATTACTTTTTCTGGAGAAGTCCATTGGGTTGCATGATGATAATATCCTGGATTTGTCTTGCTTTCTAATTTTGTCTTTCTTATCAACCCTGGGGGACTCCCCTGGCAGCTCAGAGGTAAAGCCTTTGCCTGCAGTGTGGAAGACCCGGGTTTGATCCCTGGGTCGGGAAGATCCCCTGGAGAAGGAAATGGCAACCCACTCCAGTACTCTTGCCTGGAACATTCTGTGGGCTACAGTCCATGGGGTCGCAAAGAGTCGGACACGACTGAGCAACTTCACTATCAACCCTGAGATGTTATGATCTCTTAAATTCTCAGTGACTGGAACATNGAAGATCCCCTGGAGAAGGAAATGGCAACCCACTCCAGTACTCTTGCCTGGAACATTCTGTGGGCTACAGTCCATGGGGTCGCAAAGAGTCGGACACGACTGAGCAACTTCACTATCAACCCTGAGATGTTATGATCTCTTAAATTCTCAGTGACTGGAACATTAAATTGTTAGTATGAATTGCATTGGGGAATTCTGTACCAGATGATGAAACTGGATGAGTGTGTGGTCTTTATGTAGGCAGTGTCTTCTGAGTTTGGGTTTTGGCCTGAATATTGGAAGCCTGCATTTTCCTGAGCTGTCATAGATCTGGCATCTACCTTTATTTTATTATTGGAGTTTTCTACACATGTTGTGACACATGTCTCAGCTAAGATCATATTTTTCAATCCTCTTGCTATTTCTTTTGCACCACTTATAGGATGGACGGAAGTAAAGTTAGATATGATTTGACGTCTGATTTAAAATTCAACATTTCGTTGGATTCAGAAATTCAAGAAGGTGAAAAAGGGCATTGAGTCTTCTCTTTGAAAAATGACTGTTCTCTTTTGGCTGAAAAACTTTGGTATTCCTCCCCTATGTGCGTGCATGCTAAATTGCTTCAGTTGTGTCCAGCTCTTTGTAACCCTAAGGTTACAAAGAACCTGTAGCCCCCCAAGTTCCTCTCTCCATGGGATTCTCCAGATAAGAATATCAGAGTGGGGTTTCCATGCCCTCCTCCAGGGGATCGTCCCAACCCAGGGATTGAACCCTTGTTGTTGATTACTTCAGAGCATGTACTCTATGCGTACCCTCATCATAGCACCTGTATTTACTAAAATAGTAAATTAACCTCTTAACACCACTAGACTGTAAGCTCTTGGAAGGCAGGGATTCCTGGGGATGGTGGAGTAACATCTGGCATGTTGTAGGAACTCAGTAAACCTTTGTGGAATAAGAAGAGTGACCGGCAGCATAATAAATGCCTTTGTGGTCCCAGCCAATCATTGGATTGGACAGAGACATGGTTCTGTCTTGCAAGCTAGCTTTGCTGACACCAGTCTCCCTTGCTGGCCCCACCCCGGGGAGACTGACTTCTCCCAATATCCCTCCATGAGGTCACCCCTGGAGATGGTCAAAGTGGGTTTTCTCAGGACATTTTGCCAAGCGACCTGTTCCAGTAGGCGTCCTTATGATGACCCAAAGCTCTAATGTCTCAGAAACAGATTTAAGGAGCATAACAAGAATTCATCTCTGTATTGTGTTAACCTGGTTTAGAAAGTGGCTGTAGAAAGCCGGAATGCCAGCTTTACTGACTTAAAATGAGAAGCAAGCTGTTGATACTTGCATTTCATGGGCTGCAGTTCCAGTGTGGGAACAACTGGTACACATTCTCTTCCTGTGGCCTGTGTGGGAAGCCAAATCATAATCAGATGCTTAGTTGGCCAGAGTGAGAACAAAGGGACGTTAAGTGTCAGATGGCATCAGGTTAAGTCCGAGGCGTCCATTTCACGGTCAGTAGGCTTGACGGCAGGAATGCCCAGAGGGAGCTGGCTACAGCTGCCTGTGTCCTGCTTGGCGGTGGGGCAGACTTTGCCAGTGGGTCCTGCACTCTCCGAGGCCCAAGAATGTTGCCTATGGCTCTCTGTGTCTGTTGCTTACAGTGGCAAGGTCACTGTGGCTCTCTTTAGATCTCCACTTTCAGATCCGACCAGGTCCCATCTGATGCTCATTCTTGCCCCTGCCTTCGATACTTTCATGTTAGTAGGCTTTGGAGCTGTTTCTCTTTGTGGATCTTGGCTTTCAAAGTGTACCTCTGAGGGCAGCACTCTTTCCCTAATTTCAGAGCCTTAATATCACCTAACACCCCCCACCTCAAAGCTCTTTTCCTCAGAAGTCTTGCAAACTCCTTGCCTCTTGGTGGTGGATGTCTGGATTTCTCTGCATTGCCTTTGAGGTTCTGTTGGCCATTGTGGCCCCATTATCTGCTGTTCTCCTTGTTGGATAAGCCACCCAGAGCAGAAGCCCCAGTGCAAGTTGCTCTGTGTCTCTGCTGCAGTTTCTCAAGCTTCTAAAACTTTGTCTACGTCATAGGATTGTTGTTATGGTCGCATACTGTGTGATCAGTGATTTATCGGTGCATGGGTGAGGTGCCTTTCTTTCTTTTTTTTTTAAAGCTACCGTATGTTGAGCACAAGCTTTTTATATAGGACACAGTGCCTCACTTACTAGGTACTATTATTGTCCTCACTGTACAGATGAGGAAGGGAAAGCTCAGATGTCTCAGCACTGGTAAGGGCTGCCAGAATCTGTCCAGCTCAGTTCACTCTGAACTTCCCAGTATCCTCTGCTACATCAGTGTGAATCTTCCAGTCACCTTCAAGCCAACCCGGCCTATCTACATATCTGCCCTTCCTTCGCAGCAAGATCTCCTCACCTTTCCACGTCTCTTTCTCTCCCTCCTTTCCTTTCTTCTCCAGCCCTATTTGCTCAGCATTATTCCTGAACTCCTGCGGTACTCAAGGATGTCCTGGAGTCAGAACCATCTGGGATTACATCCAGGCTCTGCTGTGCTGCCTTGAGCAAGCTGATTGATATCTCTTGAGTCACTTCCTTATGGGGTTTCTGGATGATTTCATAAATGAGTGTGTGGGGGAGTTCTTTGTGAAGGGCTCCATGTTCCTGCCTTCTACTACTTGCAAACACTTTTTGAAACGTTCAAACATTTGACTGGTGATCGTTTGAATGATCAGCTGCTTTCAAACATTTTTTTTTTTTCTATGACCTGCAGTAAGGGGTATGTTTTAACAGCATGACATGGTGGTGGTGAAGGCACACGTTTGAATCAAAAGTTCCACAAGCATGTTCTCTTTTATTCTTGCATGTGTGTGGGTGAAAAACAAGGCTGATTTTGACCCATTTTAATTGATTTTGACTACCCGCTGTGGGAGGCCACCCACGGTTTGGGAAAAAACCGTCTGGCCCAGACGACAGTAAGCCGTTTGAGGGCGGAGGGAGTATTTCCCCGGCCTGCCCCGTCACAGGCTGACAGGTTAGGAGCCCCTTGGCTGGGTCTGATGGATGGAGTTTTTCATCTGAGAGGGCCGGAAGAGGAGACTTGAGCCAACTGGAGAATCATGTATCGAGTGCCCCTTGGCAAGACTTGGCCAGCAGGACCCGGGGGCACTTTGTGTCTGCCCTGCTCAGGGACCTGCACCCTCTTGAGGACATAGTGCCGGCAGCCTGCATTTGGCTGCCCAGGCTGCGCACAGCTGTTTCGGCGACAGTTGACTCCAGTGTTCGGTTCCTTCTCTCCTGGCCGAGGCGTGTTTGCTGGCCCGGACGGATGTGCTGTGTCGGAGTTTGGACCTTCTGCCCTGGGGGCTCTGCCTCTGCCCAGGGCCCTGCACCCACCTGCTTGCAGGCTGGCCTCGCTGTGTGCATGCACCATGTCTTGCCTGCTGTGCTGGCGGGGACGGCCTCCCGCAGCCTCAGCGAAGCCTGTGTCTCTTGTCGCCTGCCGGCCCTCCCCAGCATCCAGGCTTCCAGGGTGAAAGCCTCTCACAGCTTACATCCTCAGAGCCGGAGAAAACAAGCCTGCCGCTTGTGGTGCCTTAGCACTAATTTGTCACCCACTTCACTCAGCGCTGGCCCCCGGCTTCTCCTCTGTATGGCATCTTTCTTTCCCATGGCTGCACCAGCTGGGCTGAGGCCTGACATTGGGATCACATGTCTTGGCTCCAGGCGTCGGTATTGTTCTCCAAGTTGTCAGCATACCTCCCTACTGCCACCTTTCTCTGATGCAAAGGTCTTTGCATTAATAGACATTTTTCCCTTTGAGACTTGTCTGGGCTGATGCGTCAACAAACCTCACCACCCCCCCGCCCCCCGCCCAACCCCCCTGGGGATTTTC
>SJYX01016803.1:178206-271425 GCA_006410675.1 Oreotragus oreotragus
TCTTTAGGTCCATTAAATGTCACGTGCTTCTGACCCTAGGAAGAGTTTAGAATTACAGGTTTGGGATGCCAAGCACTTGTAATCTCAGGAGCCAGAGTAGGGAAAACTGTTCTGCACCATCTTCCCCAAACAGGCTGAGCAGACAGCTGCTGCCCCACCTCCCCTCTCGTTCCCATCCAGATGGATCCAAGATGCTCTCTGCCTCTTTCCTCCACTTCTCAAAAGCCAAAGAACTTTCCCCTGTGTTTCCTTTCGACTTCTAAATTTCTCACTTGGCTTTTTATCCAAGCTTGTATTAAACTGCTTCATGATTTCATGCCTGCAGAGCCTTTGGCATAACCTGGCTCAGAGAAGTGTTGTGTGTGTGTGTGTGTGTGTGTGTGTGTGTGTGTGGACCACTTCACTGCAGTGGCATCTGCTTATATCTAAGTCGGGCATGCCGGTGAGAGGCTTGCACTCTGGGCCAGTGGAAAAGGAGCGAACACAGCAAGCTGGCCATTGGCTGCTATATTTTACTCAGCAGAGATGTTGCTTAGGTGACTTTCAAACAGCTCCCTGGGGTCCTCAGCTGTTTGTGATAAGGGCCACGAAAGAGCAGGCAACTTCAACCCCTCTGGGAAATATATAACTTGCCTACTTTAAAGCGGGCAGAATTTAACACAGAGCAATGGAATTAGATGTATACGAATGATGTCACAGCAACAACAGAATCTTTCATCATGATTCTCAGCAATTCTGTTTCAAGAGGATTAAGTAAATCTGGAAATCCATATGGGGAAAAATTTCTCGACCACTATATGTGAGGTCTGCTATGTGTCCGTATTCTCTACAGTCCTGTAAGACCCACCCCTCCCCAAACCCCCAGCCAAATGGGAAACAAAATTGCTCCGAAAGTTCTCATGCAGAATTACAAGAGTAGGAGATCTGATCCACATGGAGATATATTAGGAAATAATCAGATAAATATGTTGCTAAAATCCTATTAAAATGCTCAACAGTTATATAAAACCATGCAAATATTTGGATATTTTGAGATTTAATTGGCATGGGGAAATTGGATGTTCCTGTGATTTTAATTTAAAAAATGTCACTGCACAAGGGGGGAAAACACCCCCTAAGAGTCAAAAAAGGGGCAATGCCCTTCATTTCCTCAGGCAAACAGTTGCCTTATTCCTAGCTGTCACGGAGGACATGGTGAGCCATGTTGTGCAGGGTCCAAGGTTCATGAGAAGCAGGTCTGTAAGTGGCAGGTAGTGGGAAAGTGATTTATGTTCCATGAAAATCCATTCAGCAGTTGTAGCACTCCCTGGGCATCTGATGCTTAAGGGAGCCATTGTCTGGACCTTGGAGGGACAAAAAGGCTTCAGTTACCAAAGGGTGCTGGTTTGGGTAGTGATATCCTTTTTCCCTTTCCAGTAAGGGCAGGAGCATGATTATCTAGGTGTTTTATTTGTGTGTGTGTGTGTTTTTTTTTTTTCAAAGCTTTTGTTCTTTCTCATTTAGTTACAATGCAAATTAAAATAGAACCTTAAAAATTAGGAACACAGTCAATTTCAGTGTCAGGACCCAAGCAAATGGTGGAATGTAAATCAGATGTCTCATTGGAAAATCTGTGACTGTAGTTCACTTCCATTTAAATTTGGAGAAAACAAATGAATGGCTATTGAAGTTAAGCGTGGGAAGCAGTGATTAGTAATGGGATAAAACGACTCTGAGTAACATTAACTTAGATCACATATTTAGCTTCTACTTTTATTTTACTCTCTGGTTTTTTAATTGATCTAAATTAACTGTCAGAATTGCATTTCTCAACGTGGAAAACAATGGTGAAGAGGTGTTTTATTTTATAATGGACCATTATTTATAAGAATTTGATGGAAATTTATAGAATTTGCTTTATCAGAAAGCACTTGTATGTATTATTTAGGTTTCTAACACTTTTTGTCAGCTTTTTTGTAATCTGAATTGGGAGCCTAAATGGAAGGCAATAATAACAGGAGAAAAAAAAAATAGGTGAAATTGTTGCCTATTTCTTCAATATAGTGCAATCACTTCCATTTTACTTTGTCTTATAAACACTTTTGGGCATCACAGGTATTTATTGGACATCACAGGTACCTAGGCCTCAAGAAGCTTGTAGTTTAACAGAGTTTTTCTCAACCTTGACTCTACTGATATTTTGAGTCAGCTAATTCTTTTGTGACGGGAGCTGCTTTGCGACCCCATGGATTGTAGTCTGCCAGGCTCCTAAGTCCATGGAATTTTCCAGGCAAGAATGCTGGAGTGGATAGCCGTTCCCTTCTCCAGGGGATCTTCCCAACCCAGGGATCTAACCTGGGTCTCCTGCATTGCAGGTGGATTCTTTGCCAGCTGAGCCACCAGGGAAGCCCATGGGGCAGAAACCAAATCACCCCACTTCAGAACTGCTGGTTTGACTCAGTGTATCTTGCTGTAGAAACTCAGCAGCATCCTGTGCCATTCCAGGTTTCCAGTTACTTCTGTTAATTCCTAGTTTTGGAAAGGAAGGTGAAGGTGAAGTTGCTCAGTTGTGCCCGACTCTTTGCGACCCTGTGGACTGTAGCCTACCAGGCTTCTCCGTTCATGGGATTCTCCAGGCAAGAATACTGGAGTGGGTTACCATTTTCTTCTCCAGGGGATCTTCCTGACCCAGGGATTGAACTCAGGTCTCTGAGCCACCATTTTCAAATGCCTTGAAGTGATTTTTTTTATTCTAGGCCAGGGAAGATCCCCTGGAGAAGGAAATGGCAATCCACTCCAGTATTCTTGCCTGGAGAATCCCATGGACGGAGAAGCCTAGTAGGTTACAGTCCATGGGGTCGCAAAGAGTCGGACACGACTGAGTGACTTCACCTTCACCTAGGCCAGGGAAGAATTGTTAATCATGTGTAGGGAAGTATATAGGTGTAGCAGTGTTTTTTTGTTTTTTTGTTTTTTTTTTTTATCATCCTTATTACCATTTTACAAAGAAAATGCAGCCCCGGAGCCTGTGAGCTGAAGGAAGGCCCACACTGAGATCTCATGAGTGAGCAAGCAAGGCGAGGATTGCTTTCAGTAAGCTCTTGGTATTCCCTGTGGTAACAGAACCCGGTGAGACCATGAAAGCTTTAAGGGTTAATACAATTGTTGCAGTCTTCAGTGTAGAGGATCTAGGAGATGTTTATAGATCAAATTTGAAGTGGATTTGCTCTGTCCCGTTTCTCCCCCACCTGGCTCCTCCCTTTTTCTTCCTCTTGCCTCTGCTTGTTTAGGAGCAGCCCTTTTGCTTGGAAAACCTGTTGCTCATCTACACAATAACTCTGATGAGACAGAAAATGATGCTCTCCTCTCCAGATAATGCATGCTAGTTATCTACCAAAAAAGTGCTGTGTTATCTGTACAAAACTGCAGTGACCTGGGGCAGCTGATGCTTCGGGAGTTGTGCGGCAGTACGTGGGGGCCACGTTGAGCAATTTCTTTCATTCCTGTGACCTGGATGCTGCTGGTTCTTCCATTTCTGAACCCAGACCAGATCTTTTCCTGGAACATGACACCTGCATGCCCAGCTGCCTTTTGGACATTTCCTCTCAAAAAAAACCCCTGAAGCATCCCAAATGTAACATATGCAAAATCAGATTACTGCTGTTTTCTCCCAGCTTGCTTGCTGTTCCTTAAATATAGGAGTCATCTTAGACTTTTCTTTGTGTGTTTGTGTGTGTGTGTATGTGTGTATATATATATATATATATATATATAAAACCACCACAAGCCCTGAGCCCTCCCCATGTAATTCCTGAATCCTGTGATCTTCATTCTACCTGCCCCCCCGCCCCCCGCACAAACACACCCCTTATTTCGATTTCCATCTCCTCTCATCTGGAGCCCAGGCCCTTGAGTCATCTCCTTAGGGTCTCTTCTGGTGGCACACCCCTTCCTGTACCTTTCAACCAGTTAAATCTGATCTTGTCGCTGCCCTCAGGGTTTTCATCCAGTCCCCTCCCCCTCCAGCCTTGTTTCTAAACTTGACCCTTTTTCCCAAAATCTCCTATCTGCTCAGTGCAGGCTGCATTCCACGCACTGGACATTCCGCAGTGAAGAACACAGGGCGCGTTCTCCTGGAGCTTACTTCCTAGAGGGCCGAGCTGTTTGCAGTTCCATGAACACTCTGTGCCAGGGAAACCTCTGCTCCTCCCCTTCCTCTGGGGTGCCCGCTGTGGCCAGTCTCCCCAGAGAGTTCTGCTGCAGCTTCACGATCTGCCACGGCCTCACCATCTCCAGTAGAGTCCCCATTCCTTTTTATGTCGTCTTTGCATCCTGTCCTTCAAGATTCCTCTCGAGCAGAGCCTAGCTAGAGGCTTTGTGCCTCTAGCATCTTCGATAGTGCCCAGCACGCAATAGTTGCTTAATAATTGCTTATTGAATGAAAAGTATACAAGTGTGGGCACCTTTAGGGTCATGTCCTTTAAATGTATCCTATATTTTCTTCCTCTCTTTGCTCAGGCTCTTTCCTCTGCTCAGAATATCTACCCCTACACCCCACCCACCCCTTGTAAGTCACTCACTCTGTCCTTTAAAATGTCCTTATTGTGAACCCTTTCAGATTCTTTTCCTTAGTTACCTTTTCATAAAACTCCCCCCCCCGCCNCCCCCCCCCCGCACCCCCCCCCCATTTCAGTAGTGTTTGTTCAAGTAGTGCTGGGAACCTGCCATTCACTAGAAGTCATGCTGGGTTTTAGGGCCATGAGGATGAGAAAGACTGGTCTCGGTCTTGAAGGAACATACAGTGTAACAGGAGACAGCATTTTCTTCGTGCTTGGTCAGCAGATGGCTGTCCTGATGCAGGAGGCCAGCCCCTTCCTCGTGGCTCTGCTGATGTCACCGTGCTGCAACTCGCAGAAGGGAAAGCAGGCATGGAGTAGGCAGGCCCGCTTGGACAGCCTTGCCTCGGAAGTGACACGTACCATTACTCTCACATCCCTTTGACAAAGACAGGTCACAAGTTCTCAGCTGAAGCAAGAATAGCTGAGACTTCTGGCCTCGCTGGGTGCCCTGGAAGAAGAGATGGGGTGTTGGTAGACATCTAGCAATCCCAGCCACACCTCTCACTATGGGTTATCATTAGTTGCCTGCATATTAGTTTCTTCTCTCTGTCTAGAACACTTTAACCCCCAATATTTGCAAGACTTGCTCCCTCATTTCTTTTAAATCTAAGTCTCACCTGAAAGATCTTCCAAGTCTAAGGCCACCCAGTCTAGAGAGGCTCCCCAGCTTCTTCAGTTTTTTTTTCTTCCCTGTAGAGCCTCTGTCAAGCACACTAGATTTATACATACACACACATATATAAATATGTATATATAGTTTGTGTATATGTATACATTATATATATGTGGTATGTGTATATGTATACATTATATATATATGTGGTATGTGTATATGTATACATTATATATATATGTGTCTGTGTTGTATAAAATATTCCTTACCACTAGCATCACCTGCGAAACCCACATATGGGCTTCCCAGGTGGTGCTAATGGTAAAGAATCTGCCTGCCAATGCAAGAGACATAAGAAATTCAGGTTCCATCCCTGAGTTGGGAAGATCCCCTGGAGGGAGGGCACAGCAACCCACTCCAGTATTATTGCCAGAATCCCTTGGACAGAAAAGCCTGAATGGGCTGCAGTCCATAGGGTTGCAAAGAGTCACACAGGACTGAACATCTGAGCATACCACACATGTAATTTATTGTTTACATTTATATATAATTTGTTACTGTTATATATAATACATATTACGTATAGTTTTAATACATTGTCTTCCCCATCTCACCCCCTAAATTATAAGGGCCTTGAGGGCACAAAGTGTGTTGGCTCACAGCTGTATCTGCAGAACCTAGAATAGTGCCTGACACTTCGAGGATTATGAACTCCTTGAAGACATTTGCATTTCAGAATTATATAGTGATACTACCTTTTGCTGGGCATGCCTTGATGACACATACTGAACAAAGTATTGAAGCCCTTGTTCTCCTAGAGCATATCGTTTATTCAGTATCTCTTTCACCTTGTGCTAAGCATTTACAAGTATTTATATTTGTGGAGTGGAAAAAAATCATTAATAGCATGCTTAGGAAAAAAAATCTCCCTGTGGTAAATATATTATTTAATTTTAGAAACTCGTGGCAATTGAAGTGAAATACTTTGCAGATCATGAGAAAAAAACTTGGATGAAAATCTGTGCTCTGCTCTAGCCTTTGAAAAGTCTGCCTCTACGTCAGTCTCTTCATTGCTAATAATACCACCAGTCGGAGGACACTTGAATAAAGAGGCATTTGTCACTAAATGGTAAGTTAGCAGCATGTCTTGTTATCTGGGCGGAACACGTAGTCATTAAGTGGCATTTGGACTGAATCTGATTAGAATTTAGAATCGACTTGGGGATGAGCAGAAGTATGTTTCTATTTAGAAAAATTGCTTTTTTCCACCTCAAATGTTTTGAATTATAAAAAGATTAAAATTAACTTTTAAGGGAATGCCTTTGAAAGGATGGTTGTATGTTGGTGGAAATTCTTCAGGGAAGTCACATCTCAAGAGAGGGAAGCACAGAAACAGCTCAATACAGTCAATTCATTTTACTTTGAAGAAAAAAATAACTGAAAGTGCTGGTTGGTTTTCTGTAAGCTGTAACAGTTGGTTGACTCAAATTTTTACTTCCTACCAATTGGGAAAATTCAGGCTCAATTTGAAGAGTGCCTGAATGTTCCAATTCTGTACAAAGATACTAAGGCTAAGGAATATAGCTGTGGCTTGTGTGTGGTTAAAGTTTCAGCAAAGGCAGAAGAGTTTTTGGAGCTAGTTACCACATTTTGAAGTATTTAGTTTATTCAGTATCTCTTTCACCTTGTGCTAAGCATTTACAAGTATTTATATTTGTGGAGTGGAAAAAAATCATTAATAGCATGCTTAGGAAAAAAAATCTCCCTGTGGTAAATATATTATTTAATTTTAGAAACTCGTGGCAATTGAAGTGAAATACTTTGCAGATCATGAGAAAAAAACTTGGATGAAAATCTGTGCTCTGCTCTAGCCTTTGAAAAGTCTGCCTCTACGTCAGTCTCTTCACTGCTAATAATACCACCAGTCGGAGGACACTTGAATAAAGAGGCATTTGTCACTAAATGGTAAGTTAGCAGCATGTCTTGTTATCTGGGCGGAACACGTAGTCATTAAGTGGCATTTGGACTGAATCTGATTAGAATTTAGAATCGACTTGGGGATGAGCAGAAGTATGTTTCTATTTAGAAAAATTGCTTTTTTCCACCTCAAATGTTTTGAATTATAAAAAGATTAAAATTAACTTTTAAGGGAATGCCTTTGAAAGGATGGTTGTATGTTGGTGGAAATTCTTCAGGGAAGTCACATCTCAAGAGAGGGAAGCACAGAAACAGCTCAATACAGTCAATTCATTTTACTTTGAAGAAAAAAATAACTGAAAGTGCTGGTTGGTTTTCTGTAAGCTGTAACAGTTGGTTGACTCAAATTTTTACTTCCTACCAATTGGGAAAATTCAGGCTCAATTTGAAGAGTGCCTGAATGTTCCAATTCTGTACAAAGATACTAAGGCTAAGGAATATAGCTGTGGCTTGTGTGTGGTTAAAGTTTCAGCAAAGGCAGAAGAGTTTTTGGAGCTAGTTACCACATTTTGAAGTATTTCCAACTAGTCGTTATGAAGTAATGCAAGCAAAATCAGTGTCTAAGGATAGTGAAAAACTGCTTTAAAAATGTTCAAGAAAATAGTGTGTATATAATTTAGCATGTATAAAGCCTTAAAGGCTCTTATGAACTCCTTTTCAGCAATTTATATATTATCCTATTTTAATTTATATTTATAAATTCTCTTTCCATTTTGGATAAGGACAGGAATAAATAGGGATAGATATAAATTCTGCCCCCTTTCAGTATAACATTGCCTCATTAGACCATTAATACGAGCCACACATTTTGAATAGCTGCTCATGTTTAGCCATTTGCATTGTATTTAAACTTATCTTGTACAATTCTCAAATTTGAGATACTTGGGAGATTCTAGGCTGTTAGACATTTTACCAAAACAGTGATGCCCTTTTGCTATAGGGAGTGTAGAAGACACACAATCTTACTGTTTTTACTGATGCTGTCTGAATTCTTGAAGAACTGTTTCCATCTGTGTGCTGCTGCATGGTACTGTGGGGAAGGGGACACCCCAGCCAGAAAGAATACAGGTTTGGGACAAAGAGGCATGGGTTAGAATTCTGCTCTGACATTCCTAGAGGGAGTTACTTCCCACTGCTGATTCTGTGTCATTGTTAGTTAAGTGGGGATATTTCCAGGACCTAGGCCGTGGAGTCCTGGGAGACTGAATAAGAAAACAGAGAGACCTAGCAAAGGGTAAGCAGGAACTCTGGGCCTTGCTTCTGTCCTGTGGCTAAAGCAAAGGATTGAAATTTTACTATTTGTTGTCTAAATGATGGTCTGACAAATCTTACATTCTTTCAAGACTCTGGTCTATTGCAAGCAGATCAGCTTGCCCATGAAGCTGGATACACGTGGACGGGTGATCCTAAACACAGAAGGCTAAGGTAGAAGCTACAAAAAGCTGAAACTAAACATCAGAATTCAAAGACTGCCTCCTGAAGAGTTCACATGATTGGGAGTGGGGGGCGGGGGACAGTTTGAAAGGCACTTTGGAATAGGCTGCATATGTTAATCAGCAGCCTCAAAGCTGAGTTGGTAGCGGCCTCTCAAGTCGACCCACTTTAAAAGCCCCCACCAGGCCTGTGGCTGGCAGCAGTGCACTGGTTCTCTTTCTGCAACTTTTAAAAAAACTTTCTGCTTAATAAGCTCAGTTCTGTGTTCAGTCTGGGCTGACTTTGTCAGCCAGGAGATTGAGATCCTGGGGCAATGCAAAACATAAATTTTAATTGCTAGTTTTCATTAAAAATAACTTTTTAAAGACTTTTTTTGAGCTTTTTAGTTTTTTAGTCTTAGACTCCAGTAGAATTTGACATGCTTTTAATGTTTCAGTAGCTTTTTAATATTACATGAATAGTATTCTAGTAGCGTAATATTTTAGAGAAGCTTATTTTTCTTTTAAGTTGATTATGCTCAATTCTCTGAGAAAAACATGCTTTTTATTTTTATTAATCTTTTTTTTTTTTCAAACTGCTATGTTTCTAAAACTGATACTTGAGTGATCAATAAAATAGCCTCAATCGCACAGACGATTCTAAGGCTGATTCTTGTGTTCTATTCAGGGACTGGCTACAAAGTTTGGGTAAATAAAACCCTTCATCAGCCACATTCAAGGACAGACATAATACTGTATAACTGCTACATTATAACCATCGTTAGAATGGCTAGGAAGGGAGATGATTTATTTCAGTATTCATTAAATCTAATTAATATTTTGGAGTGCCATGCCAAACCTATCTACATACGTATTTGATGATTTTTTTAAACAATTCTACTTTTGGACTCTGTCGGAGAAGGCGAGGATGGGATAATTTGAGAGAATAGCATTGAAACATGTATATTACCATATGTGAAACAGATTGCCAGGCCAGGTTCAATGCATGAAGCAGGGTGCTCAGGGCTGGTGCACTGGGATGACTCAGAGGGATGGGATGGGGAGGGAGGTGGGAGGGGCAATCAGGATGGGGAACACATGTACACCCATGGCAGATTCATGAGTGTATGGCAAAAACCACCACAATATTGTAAAGCAGTTAGCCTCCAATTAAAATTTAAAAAGATTCTGTTTAGTGAAGAAATTAAAGAAGAATGAATAAATTCGAGTAAAATGTTAGGTTTTTCACTACGTACTGATGCCCCCAGCTGTTTGGCTGTTCAGTCCTTAGAGGATCAGCTCAGAAGGAACCCTAGGTCCCGATTCTTGGCTAAAAAAATTCCTGTTCTTAGCTGCAGTAACTGATCCACAATTTATGAAGAAATATTCCCAAAGTCCTATAACTCTTTCTTCCAAATTAAAGTCAGTAATCATATCTGTGGGGTGCATAGCAATGAGAAAATATACTTTTTGTAACCTTTCCTTTCTCCCAGATAAAAGCACATGTTAAACCCTCCCACCCTGACTTTTTAACTATAAACTTAGATAGAGAAGTGAAAAAGTTAGATAGAAATCTGGGCTTCCCAAGTGGCACTAGTGGTAAAGAATTAGCCTACCAATGCAGGAGAAACCAGGTTTGATCCCTGGGTCAGGAAGATCCCTTTGAGTAGAAAATGGCTCCAGTATTCTTAGAAAATCCTATGGGCAAAGAAGCCTAGCAGGCTACAGTCCATGGGGCTGCTAAGAGTTGGACCAGACTAAACACAAGATGGACTTCCCTGATGGCTCAGAGGGTAAAGGGTCTGCCTGCAATGCAGGAGACCCGGGTTCGATCCCTGGGTTGGGAAGATCTCCTGGAGAAGGAAATGGCAACCCACTCCAGTACTGTTGCCTGGAAAATCCGATGGACAGAGGAGCTTGGTAGGCTACAGTCCGTGGGGGTCACAGAGTCGGACACGACTGAGTGACTTCACTTTCACTATCATAAACACAAGATAGGAGTCCATCTGCTTAAATAAATAAAAATAGTATCTAGTTGTTAACTCTGTGGGGTGGGTAGATGCACAGTGTCAGGAAGCTAAGAATCCTGCCAGTCCTGGGTGCCATAGTGGGAGGCACAGCTTGCCAGAGGAGGCTTTTAATAGGAACTGTATTAAGAGCTCTGGTAACACTGCCTTCAGAGCTATGTTTTCCAAAATTAGACCATGACACCTACTCTCAGGGGATGCCCCCTCCCCACCTCCATCCCTTCAAAGTTTTCTGGTTGAAGAAGGTTAGAAGATGATGCAAAAAATATCATCCTTTTCACTGCACTTTGGATTATAGACTCTAAGATGTTCACCCACAAAGGAGCCTATTTTACCTTGATGTTACTAAGCTTGCCAAGAGATTTTGGCACAGAACATCTGCAACACACACCCACATTTGATTCTTCTTCATAATAGCTTTGTGGAGCTGGCAGCCCTGCATCTACTTTGTACAGGAAGTTGGGAGATGCCTGTTAAATTTAACAATATAAGAGATGCCACTGCTTCCTGAGAGGGAAGTACATAATAAGTTCATCTTATTTTTTTTTAAGGCTGTGTTGTGTGGCATATGGGGTCTTAGTTCCCCCATTGGGGATTGAACCTGTGCCCCCTGCATTGAGAATGTGGAGTCTTAACCACTGGACCCCCAGGAAAGTCCAAGGGGCTCATGTTTGTCTTCCTTCTTGGGATGATTTTGTTAGAATCTCTTGTTCTCATTCAACCTAGAACAGCAGCCTTCTGCACAATGGAAACAACTTTTAAAAGGTCGGCAGAACTTTCATCAGCATTTTTCAGTCTTGTCTGTGGGTATAAGGAAACTGAAACATCAAGCTCAATCAGTTTTAAAAACAAACCTTAATTTTCTAGAAGAGTTTTAGATTTACCAAAAAAAAAAAAAAAAGCAGAGGTAGTATTTTATAAAGAGTTAGTTCCGTTTGTTCCACACCCAGCTTCTCATTAACATCTTAACGTGCTACCATCATACATTGGTTACAGTTAATGAACAGATATCAATGCATTGTTATTAACTAAGTCCACATTTTATTCAGATTTCCTTAGTTTTTACCCTGTGTCTCATTTTTTGCCAAGATCTCATCCCAGGATACCACGTTACCTTTAATCATCATCATTTCTTTGGCTCCTCTTGTCTGGGACAGTTTCTTAGACTGATTTTGATGCCCCTGGTGGTCTTGAGGAGCTTCTCAAAGCTCTTTGGGTATTTTGTAGGATTTATCTGATGTTTTTCTTACGATTCCACTAGGGTTACAGTTTTTGAGGGAAGATCACAGAAGTAAAGTGCTGTTGTCGTATCAAGGGTACCTACTGTTAGCGTGACTTCTCACTGTGGATGTGGCCTTGGCACTTGGCTGGGGAAAGGGCTGTCGTGTCTCTCCACTGTAAAGTTACTCTTCACCCCCTGCATCCCTCCCCCATTCTTATTGGAAAGAAGTCACTGTATAAAACCCTTACTTAAGGAATAGGGTTGTACCATTGTGGGGAGAGTGTGTACCAGACTTTACTTTGCAGTCTACATACGTTATTTGGAATTCTTAAATATGCATATATTATCACACATATTATTTGGGGTTCTTAAATGTATTTCTAAGTGTGTGGCTTTGAAAACTACTCAGGTGGTGGAATGGTTACTGTTGAATTCATCATAGGTACCTACAAACTTGTTTTGATAAACACTTGATTCTAACTAAGAGGGAAAGAGCTTTCCCAAACTGAAGCCACCCAGCCTTGATCGGAGAATGTGTGTCACTGCCAGTGTTTGTGCTTAGCAGCATGCCAGAAGTTCCAGATGCTGCCCTCTCTTCTTTTCTGTGTCAAGATCTAATCCTGTTTGTGCATTTTCTGCTGCTTCAGTTGTGCTGGTGTCTTGTTTGGAGACCACAGACGTGTTTGTGCATATGTTACTGTCAAGTGTGGACTCTGTTTAGAAAAAAGCTATTATGACAAAACTCACCATTTTAACATCTTTATGTGTTTTAAGGGCATTTCCATCAAAGACGTCCTTTCGTGTCTATTAATTGCTTTGACTTTAGTTATCCCCAGTAAGAGAATATAATTAGAGACTTTTCTGTGTAATCAACTTTCAAATTACTTCATATTTGACATTTATGCACATTTTAATATATGTCATTGTGGGGATCACTTTGCTTCTTAGTTCTTTCAAAATATTGGTGTAATTTTTAACAAATTTATTTTAGAATAGCCATTTCACTTTTTGATAAGTATGAACTTGGTGAGAATTGGCTATTTCTTTCTCACATAGAAGTAGTATATATATATATGTGTATATATACATTTTATATGTATATTTCATTATCTTTATGTAGCTATTAAAGATGAAAAGATTTTAAAATATTTAATATTAACATATCTTCCCGACCCAGGGATTAAACCCACATCTCCTGCATTGGCAGATGGGTTTTTACCGTTAGCACCACCCAGGAAGCCTATATATACACACATACATATATACATGTATATATAAAAATGAATAGTATTTTGTTTAGCAAAGAATGAAACAATGATAATATTTGGACTTTTAGAGATGATTTCTCTTAAGGTAGTGATTCATAGATGCTCTTCCAACCCAGCAATTTTATTTCCAAAAAAGGCTAATGCCCTATTCCTATTCATAGAAGAAGAAAATGGGTTAATAGAAATAGGTTTTCAGTTTCAAGTTTTTATCTTGTCAGCTTAAGCATTTGGCGTTAGCCTCCACATACCTGTTAAATATTAGACGTGAATAAGTTGTGAAAGAATATGAACAGAGAAACTCAGACAGCCAATGAGTTCAATAACTGTCTATTAATTTTGTTGAACACGAGTTTAGGCTGTGGTTTTACACGGCATGCATATTCTGCCTCTTCGGCCAGAGAAATTGCTCCTGGTTCACAAGCAGCAGCCAAGTATTTCGGTATTTCATGCTGTTCTTCAGCGGGCGGCATGGCCGTTAGGTGCACCATCATTGAGAAGTTGGAGACCCACTGCCCTGGTGAGTAAGAGGCAATTAGGGAACCTCTGGGAGCTTCCTGAGACAGGAAGGCACGGGTCATCCTGANCTATCTACATACGTATTTGATGATTTTTTTAAACAATTCTACTTTTGGACTCTGTCGGAGAAGGCGAGGATGGGATAATTTGAGAGAATAGCATTGAAACATGTATATTACCATATGTGAAACAGATTGCCAGGCCAGGTTCAATGCATGAAGCAGGGTGCTCAGGGCTGGTGCACTGGGATGACTCAGAGGGATGGGATGGGGAGGGAGGTGGGAGGGGCAATCAGGATGGGGAACACATGTACACCCATGGCAGATTCATGAGTGTATGGCAAAAACCACCACAATATTGTAAAGCAGTTAGCCTCCAATTAAAATTTAAAAAGATTCTGTTTAGTGAAGAAATTAAAGAAGAATGAATAAATTCGAGTAAAATGTTAGGTTTTTCACTACGTACTGATGCCCCCAGCTGTTTGGCTGTTCAGTCCTTAGAGGATCAGCTCAGAAGGAACCCTAGGTCCCGATTCTTGGCTAAAAAAATTCCTGTTCTTAGCTGCAGTAACTGATCCACAATTTATGAAGAAATATTCCCAAAGTCCTATAACTCTTTCTTCCAAATTAAAGTCAGTAATCATATCTGTGGGGTGCATAGCAATGAGAAAATATACTTTTTGTAACCTTTCCTTTCTCCCAGATAAAAGCACATGTTAAACCCTCCCACCCTGACTTTTTAACTATAAACTTAGATAGAGAAGTGAAAAAGTTAGATAGAAATCTGGGCTTCCCAAGTGGCACTAGTGGTAAAGAATTAGCCTACCAATGCAGGAGAAACCAGGTTTGATCCCTGGGTCAGGAAGATCCCTTTGAGTAGAAAATGGCTCCAGTATTCTTAGAAAATCCTATGGGCAAAGAAGCCTAGCAGGCTACAGTCCATGGGGCTGCTAAGAGTTGGACCAGACTAAACACAAGATGGACTTCCCTGATGGCTCAGAGGGTAAAGGGTCTGCCTGCAATGCAGGAGACCCGGGTTCGATCCCTGGGTTGGGAAGNCCTATGGGCAAAGAAGCCTAGCAGGCTACAGTCCATGGGGCTGCTAAGAGTTGGACCAGACTAAACACAAGATGGACTTCCCTGATGGCTCAGAGGGTAAAGGGTCTGCCTGCAATGCAGGAGACCCGGGTTCGATCCCTGGGTTGGGAAGATCTCCTGGAGAAGGAAATGGCAACCCACTCCAGTACTGTTGCCTGGAAAATCCGATGGACAGAGGAGCTTGGTAGGCTACAGTCCGTGGGGGTCACAGAGTCGGACACGACTGAGTGACTTCACTTTCACTATCATAAACACAAGATAGGAGTCCATCTGCTTAAATAAATAAAAATAGTATCTAGTTGTTAACTCTGTGGGGTGGGTAGATGCACAGTGTCAGGAAGCTAAGAATCCTGCCAGTCCTGGCTGCCATAGTGGGAGGCACAGCTTGCCAGAGGAGGCTTTTAATAGGAACTGTATTAAGAGCTCTGGTAACACTGCCTTCAGAGCTATGTTTTCCAAAATTAGACCATGACACCTACTCTCAGGGGATGCCCCCTCCCCACCTCCATCCCTTCAAAGTTTTCTGGTTGAAGAAGGTTAGAAGATGATGCAAAAAATATCATCCTTTTCACTGCACTTTGGATTATAGACTCTAAGATGTTCACCCACAAAGGAGCCTATTTTACCTTGATGTTACTAAGCTTGCCAAGAGATTTTGGCACAGAACATCTGCAACACACACCCACATTTGATTCTTCTTCATAATAGCTTTGTGGAGCTGGCAGCCCTGCATCTACTTTGTACAGGAAGTTGGGAGATGCCTGTTAAATTTAACAATATAAGAGATGCCACTGCTTCCTGAGAGGGAAGTACATAATAAGTTCATCTTATTTTTTTTTAAGGCTGTGTTGTGTGGCATATGGGGTCTTAGTTCCCCCATTGGGGATTGAACCTGTGCCCCCTGCATTGAGAATGTGGAGTCTTAACCACTGGACCCCCAGGAAAGTCCAAGGGGCTCATGTTTGTCTTCCTTCTTGGGATGATTTTGTTAGAATCTCTTGTTCTCATTCAACCTAGAACAGCAGCCTTCTGCACAATGGAAACAACTTTTAAAAGGTCGGCAGAACTTTCATCAGCATTTTTCAGTCTTGTCTGTGGGTATAAGGAAACTGAAACATCAAGCTCAATCAGTTTTAAAAACAAACCTTAACTTTCTAGAAGAGTTTTAGATTTACCAAAAAAAAAAAAAAAAGCAGAGGTAGTATTTTATAAAGAGTTAGTTCCGTTTGTTCCACACCCAGCTTCTCATTAACATCTTAACGTGCTACCATCATACATTGGTTACAGTTAATGAACAGATATCAATGCATTGTTATTAACTAAGTCCACATTTTATTCAGATTTCCTTAGTTTTTACCCTGTGTCTCATTTTTTGCCAAGATCTCATCCCAGGATACCACGTTACCTTTAATCATCATCATTTCTTTGGCTCCTCTTGTCTGGGACAGTTTCTTAGACTGATTTTGATGCCCCTGGTGGTCTTGAGGAGCTTCTCAAAGCTCTTTGGGTATTTTGTAGGATTTATCTGATGTTTTTCTTACGATTCCACTAGGGTTACAGTTTTTGAGGGAAGATCACAGAAGTAAAGTGCTGTTGTCGTATCAAGGGTACCTACTGTTAGCGTGACTTCTCACTGTGGATGTGGCCTTGGCACTTGGCTGGGGAAAGGGCTGTCGTGACTCTCCACTGTAAAGTTACTCTTCACCCCCTGCATCCCTCCCCCATTCTTATTGGAAAGAAGTCACTGTATAAAACCCTTACTTAAGGAATAGGGTTGTACCATTGTGGGGAGAGTGTGTACCAGACTTTACTTTGCAGTCTACATACGTTATTTGGAATTCTTAAATATGCATATATTATCACACATATTATTTGGGGTTCTTAAATGTATTTCTAAGTGTGTGGCTTTGAAAACTACTCAGGTGGTGGAATGGTTACTGTTGAATTCATCATAGGTACCTACAAACTTGTTTTGATAAACACTTGATTCTAACTAAGAGGGAAAGAGCTTTCCCAAACTGAAGCCACCCAGCCTTGATCGGAGAATGTGTGTCACTGCCAGTGTTTGTGCTTAGCAGCATGCCAGAAGTTCCAGATGCTGCCCTCTCTTCTTTTCTGTGTCAAGATCTAATCCTGTTTGTGCATTTTCTGCTGCTTCAGTTGTGCTGGTGTCTTGTTTGGAGACCACAGACGTGTTTGTGCATATGTTACTGTCAAGTGTGGACTCTGTTTAGAAAAAAGCTATTATGACAAAACTTACCATTTTAACATCTTTATGTGTTTTAAGGGCATTTCCATCAAAGACGTCCTTTCGTGTCTATTAATTGCTTTGACTTTAGTTATCCCCAGTAAGAGAATATAATTAGAGACTTTTCTGTGTAATCAACTTTCAAATTACTTCATATTTGACATTTATGCACATTTTAATATATGTCATTGTGGGGATCACTTTGCTTCTTAGTTCTTTCAAAATATTGGTGTAATTTTTAACAAATTTATTTTAGAATAGCCATTTCACTTTTTGATAAGTATGAACTTGGTGAGAATTGGCTATTTCTTTCTCACATAGAAGTAGTATATATATATATGTGTATATATATATTTTATATGTATATTTCATTATCTTTATGTAGCTATTAAAGATGAAAAGATTTTAAAATATTTAATATTAACATATCTTCCCGACCCAGGGATTAAACCCACATCTCCTGCATTGGCAGATGGGTTTTTACCGTTAGCACCACCCAGGAAGCCTATATATACACACATACATATATACATGTATATATAAAAATGAATAGTATTTTGTTTAGCAAAGAATGAAACAATGATAATATTTGGACTTTTAGAGATGATTTCTCTTAAGGTAGTGATTCATAGATGCTCTTCCAACCCAGCAATTTTATTTCCAAAAAAGGCTAATGCCCTATTCCTATTCATAGAAGAAGAAAATGGGTTAATAGAAATAGGTTTTCAGTTTCAAGTTTTTATCTTGTCAGCTTAAGCATTTGGCGTTAGCCTCCACATACCTGTTAAATATTAGACGTGAATAAGTTGTGAAAGAATATGAACAGAGAAACTCAGACAGCCAATGAGTTCAATAACTGTCTATTAATTTTGTTGAACACGAGTTTAGGCTGTGGTTTTACACGGCATGCATATTCTGCCTCTTCGGCCAGAGAAATTGCTCCTGGTTCACAAGCAGCAGCCAAGTATTTCGGTATTTCATGCTGTTCTTCAGCGGGCGGCATGGCCGTTAGGTGCACCATCATTGAGAAGTTGGAGACCCACTGCCCTGGTGAGTAAGAGGCAATTAGGGAACCTCTGGGAGCTTCCTGAGACAGGAAGGCACGGGTCATCCTGAAGTTGTGTAATAATTGTCTGTATATCCTTCTGCAGGAAGAAAAGAATTGGCTTTCCCACCCACAATTTTGGCATAAAATGTCTGTATCTCAGGCCAAGGTTGTGTGTAAGGATTATCAAGTCCCCAGTGGGCTGAGTTGGAGGTGGAAATACCAGTTCAGTGCTGGAGAACCATTCTCCACTGGGTGTGTGTGTGTGTGTGTCTGTGTGTCTGTGTCTGTGTGTGTGTGTGTGTGTGTGTGTGTGTGTGTGTGTGTGTGTGTGTGCGCTCATGCAAGTGCCTGAAGTGTTTTTCCAATCTTTTTACTGGAAGGAAAAAAATGAATGTATAGAGTTGCTTCTTTCTCCTAGTAACATCCTAACAGTGTGGTAGGTCTTTTTTAATTTAAAAAGGGTGGGTTACACTACTGAGAAGCTGCTAGCTTATTGTTTGATCATTAGCATTGTGTTAATACTGATGATGGTGGTAAAGCAAGATATGTGAAAGCAGTCTTTAAACATAGTTTGTATTCTATTTAATTTCAAGCTAATTATTTTTATCTACTTATTTTTAAATCTACCTTTTAGCATAATACTTGGAAAAGTTTTGATATGTGGTCCCATTTATGCATTCAGCCAACTTGTTTTTGAACACCTATGTGCAAGGTGCTTTGTGGGGGAAACACAGGAGGAAATGACATGTATGGTCTCCATTCTTGTGAAGCATACATTCTAGTAGGGGAAACAGCTGAAAAAACAACTACAAATACAATCAAAAGAGATAATTTCAGGATGTGGTTTGGTGAAGGGGTAAGTAAACAGCTAATGGAGTCAAGACTAGCAAGGGTGGGTCAAAAAAGAGTTCTCTTGAGATGTCATTTGAAATGAACCCGTAGGTCATGAAATAACACATCTCTGTAAATGAAAAGGAAGATATTTAATTAGCACAAGGGTTGAAGTGGGAAATTCTGTGGTGTGGTCAAGGAGTTGAAAACAGACCTGTCTTACTGGGGTGAATGGTGAGAAGTGAAGCTGGAGAGGTGGTAGGAAGGAGGACATGGAGATCCTCATGGATCATGAAGTATGATGCGTCTACAGAAGAGTGATTGCAGTGATGAGTTTTCACAAATTGAATATGACTGTAACCAATCATTTCCACTAGGACCATTGGGAAGCATCGTTTGGGACTATAGTTCACCCCTGTTGTTACTTGTGTGTATGATCCAATCCAGAGAAGGCACTGGCACCCCACTCCAGTACTCTTGCCTGGAAAATCCCATGGATGGAGGAGCCTGGTGGGCTGCAGTCCATGGGGTCGCGAAGAGTCGGACACGACTGAGCAACTTCACTTTCACTTTTCACTTTCATGCATTGGAGAAGGGAATGGCACCCCACTCCAGTGTTCTTGCCTGGAGAATCCCAGGGACGGGGGAGCCTGGTGGGCTGCCATCTATGGGGTCTCACAGAGTCGGACACGACTGAAGCGACTTAGCAGCAGCATGGTCCAGTCAGGCGTCAGGGTTTTGGTTTGATTTAAACTTGTAGTTTTCTCGGGCTGTTTCTTTTATAACAACCCAATGCCTAAATGCTTTTAGCAGTGCCCAGGGTATTTTCCTGTGGGATTTCATCATGAAAGTGGAAGTGTTAGTTGCTCAGTTGTGTCCGACTCTTTGTGACCCCATGGACTGCAGCCCACCAGGCTGCTCTGTCCACTGAATTCTCCAAGCAAAATACCAGAGTGGGTTGCCATGTGCTTCTCCAGGGGATCTTCCTGACCCAGGGATTGAACCAGGGTCTCCTGCATTGCAGGCGGATTCTTTACCATCTGAGCCACCAGGGAACCCCATCATAGTGCCACATTTACACCCCACCCCCACCAGCCGTACCATGAACATGGACATGGAATTACTTGGTAGCTAGGATACATATATGTTTTCCGAAAGTCTTTTTAAAAAGCGAGCATTATTCTGTCAGAGGATTCTTTCTCAAAAGTATTTGTGAATCTGCCCTTTGGGTCCAAGCTGAAATGTTTGTTTTCATTGGGAATTTATGTATGTTAACAGAGTTTATATTTTCTGTGGTAATGGAATTTTGGGGGATTGTTGCTTCATTATATTTATAATCTTGCATAAAAAGCCTGCAGGGGCATCTAACTGAATTTAAGCTAGAAATAAAGATAGTGCAGTAATTTCAAATAGTCATGTGTTCAAGATGAAGATTTTAAAGTGATGATTCCATGGTGAATTTTAATAGCTATTGTGTACAGTGGCACTTATGGAACATCCGTTCAGTCACTAAATGAATACAGCTAGTATGTTAGATTATGGATTTGTAATGTGAGATAACTTTTAATAAGCTTTTCTCTATAATGGGTCATGCTGCAAAAACAAAGTATGAGGCACTACCCTAAATCATAGCAGGGTTTTTGAAATCAAAAGGCTCATGTTTTAAATCAAGATGAGTTTCAAATTTTTAAAAACACAGCTAAGAAGTTAAAAGGCAGTTACACAGCCAGATATTTTATATCCTTTTGGGGATTTGGGATAAGATGTTTCTATTTATAATGTAAAGAAAATTTTATTTTTGAAGGGATCAAGTATAAAATGGAATTGAAGTTACACTTTGAGAAAAACTTGTTGATTGTAAGACCCTGTTAGCATTTAACACATCACTGAAAATGCTTTTGACATTTTCTTTGGGAGACTTTTGGGGAAAAACTGGCTGATGTGTGAAATTTGGTTTGGTGTGGTCTTGTCCAAACTGGTGGTTAGTTATTTTGACCCCCTGATCTGGTGATTCCAAGAAACTTTCTGAAGACATCCCTAAAAATGGACAAATGCCTATTTCACCATTAAAGGTTCTTTCAGTAAAAGCATATAAATAATTTTTTTAATGAAGTGAACCCATTCTTAAGACATTTTGAAGCAGAAGCATATTATTATTTTCACTCTGTATCATTATCTTGTCTTCTATTTTTAAAATCAGTTTTTCCCCCCGTATCAAAACAATATGATTTAGATGGCCAATTTGGGAGAGACAAGATTGTTTTCATTCTCCTTTTCTGTAATACCGCCACCTACAGATAACAGTTTTCAAACTATCTACTACTTAATGAGAAGCAGAAGCATATTATTATTTTCACTCTGTATCATTATCTTGTCTTCTATTTTTAAAATCAGTTTTTCCCCCCGTATCAAAACAATATGATTTAGATGGCCAATTTGGGAGAGACAAGATTGTTTTCATTCTCCTTTTCTGTAATACCGCCACCTACAGATAACAGTTTTCAAACTATCTACTACTTAATGCATTGTTTTCATTTCCAGATAAATTTAAGTGTTTTCACCTTGGCCTTTTTTTTTTTTTTTTTTTCCTCTTGGAGATTTTGGTTGGTCTTAAAATACTATTATGTTGTTTCAGCTTTACCTAATTTACTCTTATTACTTTGGACAACAAATCAGATAATTTTATACTAGTAGTGTTATCTAGCAATATGTTTTGCTTAGTGAAACATTTTAAAATATTAACTCATTTTTTAAAAGCTTTAAATATAAATGCATATTAAATATTGAAAATACATGCTTGTATAAATAAAGACTGTTGTGCTGTTGACTATCCTTGTAGTGGCATCAAGTAAAGTAACAATAAATGAGTCATTCATTGTTTTAAATCTTCCAACTTACATGAAAAACTTAATAAATTCTGGGTAGTTCTTGAGAGGTAAGCCAGTTATAGGGAAGGGATGGAGAAGCCTAGAAGCTCATCTTACTGTGGTGATCCATGAAAATGTTAGTTGCTCAGTCATGTCTGACTCTTTGCGACCCCGTGGACTGTAGCCCTCCAGGCTCCGCTGTCCATGGGATTCTCCAGGCAGGAATACTGGAGTGGGTTGCCATTTCTTTCTCCAGGGGATCTTCCTGACCCAGGGATCGATCTCAGGTCTTCTGCACTACAGGCAGAGTCTTTACCCTCTGAATTGCTCAGTCATGTCTGACTCTTTGCGACCCCGTGGACTGTAGCCCTCCAGGCTCCGCTGTCCATGGGATTCTCCAGGCAGGAATACTGGAGTGGGTTGCCATTTCTTTCTCCAGGGGATCTTCCTGACCCAGGGATCGATCTCAGGTCTTCTGCACTACAGGCAGAGTCTTTACCCTCTGAGCCACTGGAGTGAAGGGTGGAGAAGCCTAGAAGCTCATCTTACTGTGGTGATCTGTGAAAGTGTTAGTCGCTCAGTGGCGTCCATTTCTTTGTGGCCCCATGGACTGTAGCCTGCCAGGCTCCTCTGTCCATGGGATTCTCCAGGCAAGAATACTGGAGTGGGTTGCCATGCCCTCCTCCAGGGTACTTCATGAGATTGGAGTTTATTAGCGCATATGCTTGAAAAGTGCTTCAGCCACAGCTGCATCCAATGAACAGACCACGTCATAAGGGATCCGTCCATTTCTTGGCTCCATTTTCTCTTGGGTTGATTCCATTCTCCATCAGGCTATCCCCATATGGTTTCAAGATGGCCACCAGCAGCTCCTGGCATCTTTCCTACTAGTTTAAAAACCAAGCAAATGAGAGTTTTTCTTGCCAAATGCTTGAGTAGAAGTCCCGGTATTGCGTCTCCCTGAACTAGTTTTGCTATTTTCAAACCAATCATTGTGGTAGGGTAGGTGGAATGCTGTGATGACCAGTGTTGGATCACGTCCCTCCCATCTCACCCAGTGTGTTGCCCCAGCGAAGATCAGGATGATGTAAGCAGAAGAGAAGAAACAGACTCTACGCAGGAAGAAAAGCCCCTGGCTGTCTGATCTGATGATCAATAAAGAGTAAAGTCCAGTTCCCGTCAACCCTTTCGCTGGATGCCATGTGACGTAGCATACAACTGTGCGTGGACTTCTTTTTCCACCATTGCTTCATTGCACTGGTTTTGTTAAGATGAAAACCAAACTTCTACTGTTTTAAAACTTCCTTTCAGCACTAAGCAGGTCCTAAATAACTGACCCCAAATGCTTCACTGATTATCAGTCTCTGAAGTAGACTTAAGTAGAGTTCAGTAGGAAATGTTGAAATCATTGTTTAGTTTTGGTTTTTGGTATGTGTTTGAGAGAAATCACTTAACTCCCTAACTGTGCAGATTATTATTTTTTTGCCACAAGGATGTGGAAGAATTTTCCCTACAAATGTATTTAATACTGTAAAAAGCAACAGGTTTGGACTGAGAATAGTAACCTGAGGTTAATATGATTTCTGAGAGGGTATGGAGGACTTTTTGGGTGTCTGTGAACCCTCTGAAATCCTAGCAAATTTTTATGTGTGTGCACATCTGTACCTGTGTGCCACTTCCCTGAGAGAGCATGCATAGCTTTTGGCAGGGATTCCCTTAAAGGGGAATCCCTAACCCACAGAAAGTTCAGGACCCAGGAATGAAAATATCTTACACTGACTGGTAGTTGCTGACTTTACCGAGGTTAAGCAGCTTCTTGTGTGGGGGAGAAGTTAAAGGAATAATGCAGCTTTGGAGACACTAAAGGACTTCAGGCTTAGGATGAACTGTTCACTTGTGTTAATAAGTTCAGTCTGCACAAGGTTCAAGCAAAATATATTATGGATGAACCTGTAATAAAATGGGCTTCCTCAGTGCTGCAGTGCCATGGCTAATGACAGGGAACGTGCTGCCAGCTGATTTTGGCTCAGGGCTCTGGAGCAGGTACAGGCCACCTCTCCTTATTAGGAAGTAAAGGGAAAGTGATAAAATGCATTACTTTCCTCTCATAGGGCTTCCTTGATGGTTCAGATGGTAAAGAATCCACCTGCAGTGTAGGAGACCCAGGTTCCATCCCTGGATTGAAAAGATCCCCTGGAGGAGGGCATTGAAACCCACTCCAGTATTCTTGCCTGGAGAATCCCATGGACAGAGGAGCCTGGTGGGCTATGGTCCAGGGGGTCACAGAGGGTCAGACACGACTGAAGGCACTTAGCACACACCCTCTCACCAGCTGTTTATGGCAACAGATTAATAAAAGNCCACTCCAGTATTCTTGCCTGGAGAATCCCATGGACAGAGGAGCCTGGTGGGCTATGGTCCAGGGGGTCACAGAGGGTCAGACACGACTGAAGGCACTTAGCACACACCCTCTCACCAGCTGTTTATGGCAACAGATTAATAAAAGCGTGAGAAGCATCCTTTGCCGGGGTGAGGAGGGAGGCCTGGGTGGCAGTTAACATCAGAGGCGAATCCCCTCGGCATTTCTTTGTGAGAAAGAGGGAGGAGGGGTGAGCCTGAAGCTTCACTTCACCCAGTCAGGGCTGCTGTTATGCTTGCCTCCGTTTTGGTTTTTCCCTCCAAACTCAAGTGGGCCCAGTGAGTCTAAGCTTCGGCCTTGTGCCTGTGGGGCGGCCTGGAGCCAGGTGTGAACCTTCCTAGTTCACGCACAGGGCGTTCTGTGTTCACATCGCTGACGTCACTCTCTTCGGTTGTGAATGACTACATAAACATCAGGTATTGAGGGTCTGGTGGGAGGATTCAGTCTCTCATACTTCGTGAAGGAACGGAGGTTCTCCCAGACAGTCCAGTGGATTCAGGTGAAGGAGCTCCCTGTGGCAGTGCAGTGCCGTGTGAGTTGGTTTGTTTTCCTCAACTCTTGAGGCCATTTGGTTTTCATGTCTCCCCCTGTCCCCACCTAGACCCCATGAGTCCTGGTGTCAGTGACTTTACAGCCGGCATGCACACAGCCTTTTGCTAATTAATGGCTTAAAACTCTTTTGACGATGACCTATAGTATAATACAATAAGGCACATTTTACAGCGTGACCCAGTATATACCTGTATAAATGTGCAGAGTATTGTCGTTCAGTCACTAAGTCAGATCCGACTCTCGGCCACTCCATGGACTGTAGCGTGCCAAACTCCCCTGTCCTCCACTATCTCCTAGAGTTTGCTCAGTTTCATGTCCGTTGAGTCAGTGATGCTATCTAACCATCTCATCCTCTGCTGACTTCTCCTCCTCCTGCCCTCAGTGTTTCCCAGCATCAGGGTCTTTTCCAGTGAGCTGGCTCTTTGCATCAGGTGGCTGAAGTATTGGAGCTTTGGCAGCAGTCCTTCCAATAAATAGTCAACGTTGATAAATGTGTGAGTAGATATATCTAAAAAGGTTTCAGAAAGTAATATTTACTCTTATACACTGTGCTCTAACACTATATTTTCTATGCCGTGGAGGGAAATACTGCTGATCTCCTCTCATTGAATCAGTTTCATTACTCGCTAATAATAGTTTGCTACCTGTACTTGGAAAGCTACCTTTCCCAGGGAGGTGCTACCATGTATTGGCTTATATCCCTGGGGTAATGGGGGCTCAGGGCACCACCGAGCAGTTGCGTCTCTGTGTGGCTGGCACAGCAGGACCAAGTTGTGTATTGGCTGCAGCGCTTGTGATCTCTTAGAGGCAGTAGGCGTAGCAGTTAAGTGAGAATGTTCCAGTTAGAGTGTTCCGTTCATTCTTGGCCTTATGACATTACCGTTTGTCTTTGTTGTTGGGTAAATTTCTTAACCTGAGTTGGTTTCTGTATATTTAAAAGAGAGCTAATAAAAAATTTAGCATAAGCACGTAGTAATGTTTAACAAATGTTTGCTGTGAATGTTGTCAATATTCTAGCTCAATATTTATATGGACCCCAGTTGGCATGCATTTTCCTTCTGCCCTTTGGGATAATTTATATTGAGCCCATTTAGAGTATGTGGCTTAGGTGTAGGGATAAACCCTATGTTCCAAAGTGTGGGTTATAAGCCATGTAGTTAAATGGAAACAATATATTGCAACCATTTACACCTTGAATGAGTCAGGGCTGCTTTCAATTACAAGTAACAGAAACGCCAATCAAACTGGCTTCAGCAAAAACAGGAAATTGTCGATTCACATAACGGAAAAGTCGAGGTGTATTGTTTTCGGTGTTGGCCGTATCCAGCTGTTGTGACAATGTCAGAAATGTCTTTCTCTCCCTCTCTTGCTCTGCCTTTCCCTGTTGGCTTCATTTTCAGGCACGCTTGCCCCAAGCAGTGGCAGAAACAGCCACCAGCTGCTCTGGTTTTATGTATCTCAGTAGCAAAAAGAGAAAGTCTCCTTTGTGGTTTCGACTTAGTGCTACTCTGATGGGCCTTGACTTGGACTGTTACTTGAAAACGCAAGTCCATGAGCCCGAAGCACAGTGAGGCCAACCGATACTAAAACATCAGAGTTCAGAACAGAGAAAGGTTTATTAGAGGGCCGTGCAAGATGAGTGGCTCATGCCTTAAGAACCCCAAACTCCCCAAGAGCTTTCAGCAAAGCCCCTTTACAGGAAAAGTGAGGGAGGGGCATGGTGAGTTGTTGGCAGACTTCTTGGTGTCAGATCGTTTGTTCTTGAAGTCATGAGGTCTTGGGGTCATGATCAAGTAATGATACTCCTGTAACTCTCTACCAAACGAATGTTACTCTCTGTTCTGACAAGGAAGGGCAAGAGACACACAGCTTTACCTACAAGGTCCTAATCTGGACTAAGAGGAAACAGATCTCAGCAGCTCCCTCAGATCCCCAGACCCTGCCCAGTTGTCATCGCTCAGGGGACCAGGCACCCAGGACTCAACTCCTCAGGTCTCCCAAACATCGGGGACCGGGTCCCTCAGACTGTGACCTAGGCAGATGGCTGCTGCCCCTAAGTTACAGAGACAGAGATGGGGGAGATGTTCACTGCCACGTCAAGGGCCAGGCCCAATCAGTGGGTGACCTTGGCAAGGGCTTTACCCAGTCCCCCATCCTGTTCCCTGGGCCCCCCAGTTCACCCACTGGCCTAAGGCCGGGTGAGCTGGAGAGCCTTGGGCAGAAGGCCAGAATTCACCTCTGACCTCACTCCTCCCCTGATGACCAATGGCTGAATTGCCTCACTAATGGTCCTCTCATTGATAGTTGGTTGTTTATGGGTGGGGCCCACTGTGGCACTGCCCACTGGCTGAGCAGGGACCACTAATGGTCACCCATAGACAGTTGGTAGCTTGTGGGTGGGGCCCATTGTGATGTCAGCCAATGGTTGAGCAGGAACCATTGCCTAGTAACCGTGCAAAGTAACGATGCACAGCATGGCTGCATGCTAAACTCGCCTTGCCCTATTAAAGGATGGACTCTGGTCACCCCTCTGACTTCTGACACCTCAGTCACTGAGTCAAGGTGGGCAGTGGTACCTGCCTGCCCCACTCAAACCGCACAGGAATAACAGGGCAGGGCTGCTGCGTGGGGAAATCACAACAGGTGTGCACTCGGCACGTCTACCATTCCTTCTTGGAATGTAGGACTTTTTGCATAAGATATTGTCTTTGACTAATCCAGCTGAGAGTAGTGTTACCACTTACTTCTCATTCCAAACTACCTTTTATTTCCACTTGTTATAGTACAGCTATGTAGGAAGATGAGCCATCCCTTCTGTTTTGATTACTGCTAAAAAAAAAGTCTTTCCCAGACATCCAGTCTTCTTTGTTGCTGCTTAGAAGTTATCATGTCCTTCTGTCTTGTTTATGCCTCCCTCTCTCATATGCTTTCCCAAGCTTTTAGCACTTGTTGCTCTCATGGTAACAATCAAACACAGATATGTGACACCCTGTTTCCTCAGTGGTCGCCCCCTTGCATTTTGTGATCTGGCCAGTCTGAGGGTCAGACTGTGTTTGCTGTATCCTTTTCAGCCCTGGCTGTGAGTGAGGATCACTGCCATACTCCGGGAGGCTGGGCCTCTGAGTTGTTGGACAGCCCCTGACTTAGTGCCTGTACCTGCATGCATAGTGCATACACACACACACACACACACACTTATTGCACACAGACACAGATGGGGCCAGAGACATTGGGCACTGTGGACCCTGGGGCTCCAGATGGTGAACTGGGTCTGCCAGGTTGTGTAACAGAGTTGTGGGTCTGGAGCCAGTGAAGTTGAGGTCACAGCCCAGAGCCTTTCATCTGCCATGGGCAAGATGTGTTGAGCCCACTAATTAAATTAGAAATAATGTAGGCACTCGTTTATTTTTTATTGTGTTAAAATACGTGTAAACTTTACCATCTTAACCATTTAAGTGCCCAGTTCAGTGATATATTTAGACTGTTTTGGAGCCATTATCACCATCCATTCCCTTCAAGCTTTGCATCTTGTAAAACTAAAACTGTGTGCCTGTTAAACAATAACTTTCCATTCTCCCCGCCCTCTAGCCCCTGACAGCCACCACTGAACTTTGTGTCTCGATCATTTTGACTTTTTTAAGTACCTCATATAATTGGCGGGGAAGACAATGGCACCCCACCCTAGTACTCTTGCCTGGAAAATCCAATGGACGGAGTAGCCTGGTGGGCTGCAGTCCATGGGGTCGCTAACAGTCGGACAGACTGAGCGACTTCACTTTCACTTTTCTCTTTCATGCATTGGAGAAGGAAATGGCAACCCACTCCAGTGTTCTTGCCTGGAGAATCCCAGGGACGGGGGAGCCTGGTGGGCTGCCGTCTATGGGGTCACACAGAGTCGGACACAACTGAAGTGACTTAGCAGCAGCAGCAGCAGCATATGATTGGAGCCATGCAGTATTTATCTTCTTGCGACTGGCCTGCTTCACTTAGCATAATGTTTTCAAGGTTCACCCGTGATGTAGCGTATTAGAGAATTTCCTTCCTTTTTAAGGCTGTATAGTGCTCATTGTATGTGTATACTACGTTTTGCTTATCCATTGATCCACTGATAGATACTTGGGTTGCTTCTGTGTTTTAGCTATTGTGAATAATGTTGCAATCAATATTACCATACAAATATATCTTTGAGACCCTGATTTCAGTCCTTTTGGGTATATATCCAGAAATGGAATTGTTGGGTTTTATGGTAACTCATTAATTTTTTGAGGAACCTCCATCCTGCTTTCTGCAACAGCTGTACCATTTTGCATTCCCACCAGCAGTGCAAAAGGGTTCAGATTGCTTCACATCCTTGTCAGCACTTGACATTTTCTGTGTTTTGATAATAGCCACCCTTTTGAGTGTGAGATGGTATCTCATTGTAGTTTTGATCTACATTCCCCCAGTGATTAGTGATGTGGAACACCTTTCCATGCTCTTATTGGCCATTTGTACATCTTCTTTGGAGGGATGTCTATTCAAATTCTTTTGCAATTATTTGCATTCCTTTATTTTTAAAGCTCAATATTGTGCTCTAATATTTTATGACTGTGTAGGATGGATAAGCCAAATGTGGAGAAGTACAGATATACACAAATACATGAATTTACTTTTATTCCCAAAGTGTTACTTTTAGGGCAAAATTAGGAAGTTCCCTAAAAATATTTAAAAACTCTTTTTAAAGTCACAGAGTTTTTATGTGTAAGTTTATACATAAGTGTATGTAAAACATAAGGATATTAAATATCAGACAAGAAACGGATGTGTCCTGGGTGTATTATCTACTGGGAGCTTTGTCACTCCTGGCACGTCCACTTGTGTGAAAACATGTTCACGCGCACAGTTGCAGCCCTGTTGTCAAACTCAGAGGAAATGGTCACTAGCTAACCTAGAGAGTTGATTAAAATGATGAGGATACGTGAAAACTGCCGCATACTTGAGGCGTCTTATTTTAAATGAGGAACTTTTTAAGCAGCGTGTTGATGAGTATTTTGATTTTTTCCTAGCTAGCAGTTTACACGTGGCGACCCTGATACTTTTTTCCCGGTGCTCTGTCACTTGGTATAGAATTTGGAGTACCAAAAATTTTCTGATGTTGGCTCGAGGCCTTTTCCTAGAAGAAGGATCCTCTGACTGTAGTGTCTGTTATATAAACTCAGCCATAATCTGTTGCCTACATCTTCCATTTATATTTCTTTAAGGCAGACCTAGGGTTTAGCAATCCTTGCAAAGGTAATCTATGTTTAGGATTCTTCTAGACTTTTTCCGGTCTTTAAGAATTCTCTCTTGCACATCTAATTCAGCAGCAGAATCTTTCATGATTTGCCTTCACTGAGCCTTTACAAGGCATTTACTTTTGTTTTTAGAGAAATGACTCCTTTTTTGGCATTCATAGTTAACTGCTTTTACATGGTGCCTGGAGGGTATAAATGCGAAGCAAATGCAATTGGCACAGAGAGGAAGCCCAGTTCACCTGGCATGAGCACACAGCTCTATCGGTGGGAGCAGATGTGAGCAGGTGTGTTGGTGCTCTGACCGCTGGTGACTGACACTTGTGTGGGAGTCGCCGTGTGTTCTGAGCTCTTCACGTGGACTGACTAATTTAATCTTCCCAGAACCCCACTGGGTAAGGCACTGATGTTTCTTTATTCCAGATGGGGAGAATGATGCACGGAGAGGCTGCGAGATTTGCCTAAGAGTAGCCTTCTAAGAGTTACCAGCTCTCAACCTGCCTTAGTCATTTCATTTTGGAAAAGGAATGAGAACATTTTACATGGAGGTCAATTAAGAGCAGGGAGGGTGAGCGAGAGTGCAGCTGTGTAGAGATATTTGTCCCTTAAACAGAAACCCCGTCATGACACAAAGCCTTCCAAAACATTCTCCACAGTGTCCTAAAATTAGAATCTAGGCTTCTAGAGGTAGAAATGACCTACATAATCACTTATCCCATTGCCTACATATCCTGACAGGGTAACCAAGGCCCAAAAGGGTGAGATGACTTGCTTTACAAGGATCCAACTAGTTAGTGGCAGGTTCTTTGGGAAATTAAGCTTCCTGGTTTGCTCCACATTTTCTTCCAGGAGAAAGGGATGCATGCCTTCCTGAGAGAAACATTCAGGAGATGAGTCAGATCCTGCCAAGGGAGGAGGAAGGTTGGTAGATAGGAACACCTTAGTGTTAAATCGAATCCACATCTGTCTCAAGCCAGTGCAGAGCTTGTACCAGAGATTCTTAGAGCTGGAAAGGGTCTAGTGATGTGGTTTTATCTATCCTGTCTAGAAAAGGAAGGAATGAGGCCAGCTGAACATCTCCAAGGCAGATGATTCTCTCGCCACTTGAGAAAGCTGAGCCTCAGAGAGGACAAGTCGTCATCCAGAATCACACTGCCAGAAGGGAGTGGAAGCTGGGAGTGGACCTCTTCTGATAAGGTTGAGGCCCAGGGTCTTTGTGATGCCCCTCCTGGGGCAGGGCGGTCATGTGACAACAGGTTGTCTTGGCAAGAAGTTCTTATAAAAACTACTCCTAAATGTCTCTTTAATTTCAATCTCTATCCTCTGAATTGCTTCTCTGCCTTTTGGCTAAGATCAGTGTGTATATCCTGCTGTGGTCCTCAGTAACAATGAAAACAATTGGTCATAGTGTTTTGGGTAATAATCTTTATATTTTTTTTTAATTGGGATATAAAGGACAATTTATATGTAATTTATATACAATTAATTCTTGTATAAAGAACAATTGTATACACTTAAGGTGTACAGTCGGGGAAGGCAATGGCACCCCACCCCAGTACTCTTGCCTGGAAAATCCAATGGACAGAGTAGCCTGGTGGGCTGCAGTCCATGGGGTCGCTAACAGTCGGACAGACTGAGCAACTTCACTTTCACTTTTCTCTTTCATGCATTGGAGAAGGAAATGGCAACCCACTCCAGTGTTCTTGCCTGGAGAATCCCAGGGATGGGGGAGCCTGGTGGGCTGCCGTCTATGGGGTCACACAGAGTCGGACACGACTGAAGTGACTTAGCAGCAGCAGCAAGGTGTACAGTATGATGAGTTGATACATGCATTGTAAAATGGTTTTGAGGCTTTTTCTCTTTCATTGAACTTTTAAAAATTGAAGTATAATCAACTTTTAACGCTGTTAGTTCTTGGGGCATATACTGATTTGATATTTCTGTATGTTTCAAGACGATCACCACCATAAGTCTCGCTATCATCCGTCGTCATACAAAGCCCTTGCAATACTGCTGACTCACCCCCGCGCCGCATTTACTCTGTAACTTGAAATTTGTTCTTCTTCTTCTGCCTCACCAGTCCTTCGCATCTCCCCCACCCCAGCCCCTCTGACAGCCACCTGTTTTTTCTGTTTCTATGACTCCGTTTTGTTATGTGTGTTCATTTGTTTTGTTTTTAGATCCACATATAAATGAAATCATATGGTATTTGCCTCTCTGCCTTATACCCTTGAGATCCATCTATGCTGTCACAGATGGAAAGATTTCATTCTTTATTATAGCTGTGTAATACTAAATTGTATATATACACAAACAAGCGCACACTCGCTGCATAGTCTTTAACTGCATCTATTGATGGTTGCTTCCGTGTCTTGGCTGTTGAAAATAATGCTGCAGTGAACACAGGGGTGTGTGTGTGTGTATATATATATATATTTTTTAATTAATGTTTTTTTTTTTTTCTTCAGAAACAATGCCCCAAAGTGGAACTGCTGGGACATATGGTGGTTCTAGCTTTAGTTTTTGAGGAAGCTCCTTCCTGTTCTAGTGACTGCACCAAAGTACATTCCCACCAACGGTGCGTGAGCATTCCCTTTCCTCCACATCCTTGTCAATGCTTGTTATTTGTTGTCTTTTTGATGGTGGCCATTCTGATGGGTGTGAGATGATACCTCATTATGGCCTGGATGATATTTCGTGAGTGAACTTGCACCTTGGAGAGTTTTGAGTCTGCTTGAGGCGGGAAGGAAGGCCAGTTAGCAGTGTCTGGGCGCTGGTCGAATCTTAAGGTGGAGGGAGTCTCTTTCAGGTCGCCACTGCTCGTGTTCACGCCTGTTGTGTAGCACCTCCAGCAGGCCTGTGCTGGGTAGCCTTCAGTCCAGGAGTAAGGGATGTATGACAAGGGGAACTCACCACCTTAGACAGCCGACTCCATCTTTGGCCAGGAAGTCATGCTCACGTATAATCTTTCACAGGATGAAGCTTTTTAAAACGTTACTTTAGATTTATGTTTACAAAAGTAATTCATGTTTAGCATGGAAACTTGGGCAACCGAAGAAAGCTCAGGGGAGAATTTGAAAACCTATGCATACTGGTTTTCTTTTGCTGTATGACAAATCTCCCAAAGCTTGGCAGCTTAGAGTGACTGAGTCTTTTTATTTCATATTATTGGAGAGTCAGGATTCTGGGAGTGGCTTAGCTGGCTCACTGGCTTAGTTCTCTCGTGGAGTGCAGTCATCTGGAGGTTTGACTGGGGCCGGCGTGGCTGTTTTCAGACTCACGCGTGTGCTGGCAGGAGGCTTCAGTTCCTGCTACTCCTCTCCCTCGGGCTGCTCACGGTGTTGGCTCCTCTCTGCACCAAGTTGATCTGGGAGAAAGACAGCTTGCACTGGGGGGTGACCAAGATAGAAGCCAGAATCGTTAATAAGCTTGTCTTAGAAATGGCCTTCCATCACCTGTGTTGAGTTCTGTCAGTCACATGACCAACCCAAGTATGATGTCGTAGGATGGACTAGCTGAGGCTGTGACTACCAGCTGGTGGGGATCGCTGGAGGCCACCACGAGGCTGCCTACCACTGTTTGTCAATTAAAATTTTGTTAGAATAAATTAGGTATGTTTTTACTCACTGGTCTTTCTGTTCCCCTGAAGAGTATTGCAAAATAGCAAAGATCACTGGAGAAAAGAACAGCCAAAGGGAACATGATATAGAGGGATGAAGGCACCAATGAACTGTCCCCCATCCTTGAGACGCTTGCTGACTTTATTCTGAGTCTGCAGTACTGAGCTGTGTGTAGTCTGGGGAGAGGGGAGTGATGGGAGTGGCATGAATGGAAAGATCTGGACAAGCCTTGATCCTGAGGTCGTTCGTGTGTTGGGAGCCGGAAGAGTCCTGCTGCCTTGGAGATGGCAAAAGGACTTTAGGATTCTGTCCAGGCTGAAACGTGAGAGAGTCTTGGCCCCTGGACCCCATTCACTCTCCTATTTTGGATGCAGTGTAAGAAGCAGAGATGTGTAAGGGGTATTCTAATTTTTACAGATAATTATTTGAAGACAAATATGTAGGCACTTCAGTCATAAATATATAGAAAGTGACTTAAAAGTGTTTTTTGGGGGAAAGAATTTTGTTTATGAAAAACAGTGTACTGAGATTTAATAGGAAATTGTAACATCTGGATGATGTTCTATAACCCCTTCCTCCAGCTATTAAGTCACAGAGATAATGCAGGAAACTCCCGGGTACACAGTAGGTAGTACACACTTATAGATGTGACATTTTAAAATCACACATGCAGAGCGTTAAAAAGAAAAGCACATACCTGTATAGTATTTTGGTGAATCATGGTATTACAAAAGCAAACTGTAATATCAAGTACCTTTAAATGAATTCTTTTATAGTCAAAGGAAATTTGCAAGTAAAACTTGGCACACAACAAATAGCACAATGGAATAAGTTTGAATAAATACCTGTATAGGCAGTCACAGGACATGCTGATAAAAATTTCAAAATAAACTGATACAAGTGTAACAAAATATGAATTTTGAAGGAATTCCTAGGTTACCTGTTCAAGAGAAGCTAACACTTCACTGAATTAACAAAGTAACAGCAGGGAAACCGCGTTAGTTTTCCCAGGGGGGCTCGAACCTAGTGTCTAGGATTGCTTGTCTGCTGCTTGGGTTGGATATTACACTAGTCATACAGCCGTGAATCCTAGAGGCTGGGGGTGAGGAGATACCTAGACCCGGCCTCTAGTCAGCTTAGTGGTCCATGGCTCCCTCCCCACCCATTTGGGGACCCTTTGGCAGACTAGGATCTAAAACAGCAAACTGGCGTGACCTCCCCACCCTGCATGCCTCAGCCAGGGGCGACTCCTTGGTTTCCTCCTCCCTGGCTAGACCTGTTGGAGGCCCTGGGTGGACAGCAGGCAGGACATCCACAGAGGAGCTACCGCGGCTCTTGGGCTGGACCCTGGGAGGTGAAGTGCCCAGAGGCATTGTTTTGAAAATGGAGCAACTTCACAACCAGCAGTTGGCTCTGGAGCCCTTTGCACATCCTCCGCTTCAGGCCTGGAGCTCTGTGCGTCCCATGATGGATCCAGATGTGGTCCCCATCAGAGAGTCTGAGGAACCTGAGACTTCCCCTGGGCACGTTTGCTCCTGTTCCTGCTTATGCTTTAGAAGAGTCTCTGTCGGGCGTCGAGCTGAGCCCCTTGCAGGCGGCCACACACCCCATCTTGTCCTGCAGTCAGCTGGAACCCAGCCAGCCCTGCCTGGAGCACGCGAGAAGGTAGACCCTGACACCTCTCCCTGGGGAGCAGTGCTGCGCATCATAACAGAGCCACAGTGAAGATGGAGCCCGGGCCCGGCGACAGGGTGCCGGGGGAAGTGGCTGCAGACGGGAGTCACGGCGAGGCTTGAATTAGGTCATGTGCTGGGAGGCGCTAGGGTCATTGCTGGTATGTAGTGAGGGTTTAGTAATCCTGGTTGAAAATATAAACGTGTAATCCTGTGTGACTCTAACAACCTCTCTGTGCTGTGCTAAGTCGCTTCAGTCGTGTCTGGCTCTTTGCAACCCTGTGGACTGTAACCCACCAGGCTCCTCTGTCTGTGGAATTCTTTAGGCAAGAATACTGGAGTGGGGTGCCATTTCCTTCCCCAGGGGATTTTCCTGACCCAGGGATCGAATGCACATATCATACCTCCTGCATTGGCAGGTGGGTTCTTTACCACTAGCGCCACCTGGGAAGCCCAAGAACGTCTTTGCTGCTGCTGCTAAGTCGCTTCAGTTGTGTCCGATTCTGTGCGACCCCATAGATGGCAGCCCACCAGGCTCCCCCGTCCCTGGGATTTTCCAGGCGAGAGTACTGGAGTGGGGTGCCATTTCCTCCTCTAATGCATGAAAGTGAAAAGTGAAATTGAAGTCGTTCAGTCGTGTCCGACTCATAGCATAGCAGCCCACCAGGCTCCTCCGTCCATGGGATTTTCCAGGCAAGAGTACTGGAGTGGGGTGCCGTTGCCTTCTCCAAAGAATGTCTTTGCTGCTGCTGCTGCTGCTGCTAAGTTGCTTCAGTCATGTCCGACTCTGTGCGACCCCATAGATGGCAGCCCACCAGGCTCCCTCGTCCCTGGGATTCTCCAGGCAAGAACACTGGAGTGGGTTGCCATTTCCTTCTCCAGTGCATGAAAGTGAAAAGTGAAAGTGAAGTCGCTCAGTCATGTCCGACTCTTAGCGACCTCATGGACTGTAGCCTACCAGACTTCTCTGTCCATGGGATTTTCCAGGCAAGAGTACTGGAGTGGGGTGCCATTGCCTTCTCCAAAGAACATCTTTAGTTTACTAATAAATGAAAGGACTGGACTACGTCTTTCTCAGATTGACTCCCCTGTGCTTCTCCCTGGGCCCAAGCTCCACCCAGTCTCCTTGCCCCCACTCCTGTAGTGGGGCACGGGTAGAGAGGAGCAGAGCTGGGAAGGTGGGAACAGCTGTGAGCTTAGGGGGCCCTGGCCTTAAGCTGCTTCCTAAGGCTGTCTGCCTTCTGAGCTTCAGTCTCCTCGGCTGTGTGGTGGGTGGTTAGCACTGTCTACTTCATGGGGTGGTGAGAATTCTTACTATATGGTCTGTAGTTCCTGGCGCACACTGGTGAGCAGCATGAGGAAGCTGTTGTCACCGTGTCTTAAGAGTCAAAGGGACTTCCGTGCCCAGGCATCCGAGGCTGTGTTACGGGGTGTGCTTATAAGCCCTGTCTGCCCTGGACCTGTCTTCTGTCCCGGTCTCAGTGGCCTCGTCAGCCTCTGGCAGCACACACCCTAAAGAGTGAAGGGATGGCTGGGTGAACCCGAGCCCGGTGCCTGAGGCTGGCGGCAGTCTTCAGCACTCCTTTTCCCACCAGGCAGTCAGTGCAAGAGACTGCAGGAACCAGCCACACTCTAGTTTTCTGACCAAAGCTGAGCTTTGTGTTTCCACGGCAGTGTGGACCTCTTTGCTGGAACATTCTCAGACTCTTCATCTTTAGTTGCACCACTCCTTAGGGTCCTACTAGTGTTTGGACTCAAAGCCAAAAGGTTCTGGTTTATCATAAATCTGTGTTCTTCTGACAGAATGATCTCTCTTGACCAAACAGGGCAGGCAGGTTCCAGGGGAAGCTGGTTGCAGAAGTCCTAGTTCTTCTCCAGCAGTAATGTAGATGGGGTTCAGCCTGTGGAGTGGGATGCCTGGCTCCCTGCTCCAGGCCAGGCCGCTAATGTCTTCAGGTTCTACACTTGCACAGTGAAGGTGGTAATGGTGTTCAGCTCAGAAGGTTGTTGTGAAATGTCAGTGGGATCACACAGAGAAAGTGCTCACCTGTACCAGGGCCGTTCCAGGGATTCAAGTAAATGTTGGCTCTTGTTTCTATTTATATCGGGCATATGATTTTTACACTCGCTCCCACATTTGGCAGTTTCTTACTCATCAGAAGTAATCATTCCAAATCCTAAAACAGACTCTACCAGTTTGCAGGGCAAGTGTCTGGTCTTTGAGGGCACACCTGTCTTGGTTGAATGTGGAACCACCAAATGAAGATATCTAGTGGACAGTTAAAAGATGTTAGCATCTTCTGGATCACGTGCTCAGCCACATTATAAGATAATGCTTGGAGGCAAGGGCTGCACCTGCCTCTGTGTGTATTCTCAGTGTGTGAATGGGGGCCATGTGGCAGTTGCAGTGGTCAAGAAACATTTGCAGTTTAGAGCCTGGGGTCTGGTGTCCAAGGAAGGCTTCCTGGTTTCACATCCTGGCTTCACGACTGACCGTGGTGACCATGGGTGAGTCACTTAATTCAGCTGTCTCCTCACCTGTTAAATGTAGACAAAGTACACTTTCCCCTGGGGTAATTGCAAAGATGGAATAAGATCGATGAGCAGGGTTTGCACTGTGGTCGCTCTGGACTGGCAGCAGTCAGTGCCGTGCCTCCATGCCCTGTGGAGGGTGGGCAGGACCAGCCTGGCTTGTGTGCCTGGCACTGTAGTTCATTGGTAGTGAGCATGGCTGGCAAATACACAGTGGAAAACAAATACCTGTTTCTCACTTTAGAAGTGATTGGATTAGATATCCAGTTAGTACATAGTTTCATTTATATGTGGAATCTGAAAAACAGAGTAGAATGGTGGTGGTCGCCGGGGGCTTAAGGGAGTGGAGGAAATGAGATGTTGGTAAAGGGTACAAAGTTTCAGTTATGCAGGGTGAATAAGTCCTGGAGATCTAATGTACAGTAATGCGACTGTAGTTAACGGTACTCTCTAGTATGTATGAAATTTGCTGAGAGCAGATCTTAAGGGTTGTTAACATACAGATACACAAAAAGGTAACTCTTTGAGGTGATGGCTGTGTTAATGAGCTTGATTGTAATCACTTCACAAAGTATCAAAATATCACACTGTTGAGTAAAAATTCTGTTTAAGGTGTACAATTATATCTCAGTAAAGCTGGAAAAATGCAAACCTCAATAATGTTGCAGTGCTACCTCTGAAGGACTTCCCAGCTGGCGCTAGTGATAAAGAACCTGCCTGCTGACACAGGAGATGTAAGCGACTTGGGTTCAAACCCTGAGTTGGGAAGATCCTCTGGAGGAGGGCATGGCAACCCACTCCAGTATTCTTGCCTGGAGAATCTCACCAACAGAGGAGCCTGGCAGGCTACGGTCCATAGGTCAGAAAGAGTCAGACACGACTGAAGCGACTTAGCACACGCACACACAGACCCATACATGCACACACATGCTACCTCTGAAGTGAATAGGGGAGCTTTGCGGAGTTATCATGATGCCTCATTATAGTAATTGGCTGGCTTTGGGTTAAGTGTGAGATCTGATTATCCCAATCTGCCCTCTGGGTTTTTTTGTTATTTTATTCAACATTCTTTCATAAACAAGTGTTGTCTAGGTAAACATTTATGAAAGTCAAAACACCAGAACAGATTAAAGCTGGAACCAGGCAGGATGCTACATCAGTGTTGTAGTGGCAGCGAAAAACATCATCTGTTACATTTAATTATTGTAGTTGGTTTGAGTTCTGTTAGTTTGGTAGTGTTTGGAGTTGATTTCCAAATGTATTTGGGACTTTATACAGGTTTTCTGATTCTGCACGGTTAAGGAGTATCTTAATAAAAGTAAATTAATTCAACACAGAGTCAGAAATTTTTTCTTTTAAAGAGGGTCCATACTTCAGTCAAGAAACATCAGCTGGCTCATTCAGAGTGTGCAGGGCAGAGTGCTGCGCTCAGCTGGCTTTTCTGGGCTGCTGGACACTCAGTGCACGCGCTCTGTCCAGTCCACACACTGGGCAGGGCAGTACTTTTTCTGTCCTGGTTTCTCTGGGCATTGGGCGACTGGGTTATTCTGACTGTGTGGAGGGCTTTTTCAATTCGTGTGTGTGTGTGTGTTTTAATTCTTGTGTGTTGTTTTTAGCGAAAAAGGGAAGCATATTTTCTCCCTTTTGCCACTCAGTACTCCTGCCTTCCCTATTCTATTCATCAGATACAGCCACTTCTTATTTCCCCCTGTTAAATGAGACAGACCATTGTTCTATCAACTCTTACCTCTCTCTCACATTTCTGTGTTAGGAAGTTGACTGTTGGCAGGTTCTCAGCACGCACGCTTCCACCCCCACTCCCGTGATGAGATCCAGACTTTCTCCAGCTTTTCTTTCCCGGGGCTCTGTGCTCTTTACAGATGACAGTCCTCACGGTTGTCCCCGGAGGTAGGATCAGATAGAGCATCTGAGTGTGAGAATAGAGGGCCAGAGTGAGGGAGTCTGAGGAATGCAGTGAGTTACTTATTTTATGTCAGTATTTCTGCTTTTGGCCAACTTCTGCATTTGGACCTATTTTTGTATTTTCCTCAAAGAGTTTTTCAAGTGATAACAGTCCCCAACTTCATTACTGCAGAATGAAATAAAAGGTATACTAATATAGCTACTGAGAAATAAGAACCTTCACTCAAATCTTTTTAGGGTTATTAAGAAAGTGCAATTTTAACCGTTGATTTTTGTGTGAATTTCCCCCCGCTAAGATTTGGAGTGTATTTAAATTGATCTTAAATTCTGAAACTGAATGATCAAAAGACACCCCACTAATAATAGTTGTCTAAAGTCTATTCAGTTTAGCTGTTTGAAGGTACAAGATTAATACGCCTAAAGCCAGACTCTGATCATTTCATAGTTTTGTTTTGTTTCTTTTTAAATATTATGAGCTTTGAAGTCAAAAGACCTGGCTTCATTTTATGGGCTGGTTATATAATCTGTCTGATTCTCACTTTCTTCCTCTGAAATGGAGATAATAATACCCACTTCAAAGGAGGGTTGTTGAGATTAAGTGAGATCGTGTGTGTGAGATACTAAGCATAGTACATGTTGGCAAAACCTAAAAATAAAAAAGGTGAAAAGCTAAAAACCTATAATGACCTCTTTGCCTTTAAAATATAAAATCTATATTCTTTGATAGTATGTTCTAGACCCTCTATAGTCTGGCCTACAGTGACCTCATTACCAAGTTGTTATTTTCCAGCCAGATAGACAATTTCACTCTTCATTTTCCATAAAACTCTCAAACATTTTGACCAAGACCCTCAGTAAGAAGTACATTTTACATATGAAACAAAAGTTTCATGAAGCAGTACTTCATCTTGCCACATGAAATACATTCTGTTCCCTATAGAACATGCTGGTCTGACCTGCTAAACTGATATCAGCAGGTTTTCAAACTGGCTGGTTGAAAACTCACAGATTAGGAAGACTCATCTCCATTTCTTGACATTCTCACCCTCCCTTGATACCCATCTCCTCCCTCCCTACCTTGTAATCTTCCCTCATCTTGGCAGCTGGTGGCCTTCTCTGAACTTAGTTTTTTTCTCAATCTCATTTATGAAATTTACTGCAAATTGGTTTTTAGGTTAATTATTGACTTATCTCTGTGACTAGATGGCAAATGCTTGGTCCCTGTGGGCATTTATCAGCCTGTGTGTGTAGCAGGAGTCCTGCCCATTGCTCTGAGGTTCAGACTCCAAGGCGTTTGTTAAGGAATTGCCTGGTGTCTTGGCTGCCTCAGTCTTTTGGCGGCTTTGCTGACATTCGAAAGCCATAAAACTGGGTTTGGGGTGGACTCGGGAGCAGCAGGAGCTTCTTGCCATGACTACTGCCTTGGATTCCTGTGTCTCTGGAAAAGAATGATACAGGTTGGCATCAAGGTTCCAGCTTCTAAATGGAGATTCTCAGTTTCCTGTTTCCTGACATGACTTTGCTAGATCTGAGGTGACTGTCAGCCCCAGCAGTGTATAAGCAAAGATCAGTAACAGCCTCCTCTCTGATTAAGCACAGCCTGGTATCTTTAAACCTCAGGCCTTTGCAGCATGGAACAGATAATGATTTTAGCCTATGAGACCTGCATTTTATAACATAAGACATTTTTAGATATGTTTCCATGTGTAGATACACAGTTCTCTAGATCCTATAATGAGGGGACGGAGGAGCCTGGTGGGCTGCAGTCTGTGGGGTTGCTGAGAGTCAGACACAACTGAGCAACTTCACTTTCACTTTTCACTTTCATGCATTGGAGAAGGACATGGCAACCCACTCCAGTGTTCTTGCCTGGAGAATCCCAGGGACGGGGGCGCCTGGTGGGCTGCCGTCTATGGGGTCGCACAGAGTCAGACACAACTGAAGCAACTTAACAGCAGCAGCAGCATACATAGTATTATTGATGTAGACCCTTTCATCTCCCATGAAAAAATATTATATAAACTGTAATAGAGTATTTATATCTTAGCCATGCACCATTATCTCATGTTTGGAGCCCAGTTTTGAGATCCTGACTAATGATGAGATTTAGAGGCATGCAGGACCCATTTTATGTTTACACAGATTATCTACCCAAAGGTCGACCTCATTTAAAGGGACTGATTTAATTCAGGAAAGTTATTTTTCTCTTTTAAATCTAATTTAAGAAGCTTGTCTGAAATAGTAATAGATAGCAGAGAACTGTTTGTGCAGCAATATAAACCAGCAGATCTAGACATGGTGACATCCTTCCACAGTGAAATGGACACAGCAGAAATATCCAGGGAATTATAGATTAAAAACAAATTACTTAACATCCAATGAAGCAGTAAAAAAGGTAAGTAACACCCTGATAACTGCATAAAAAGCATCTAGTAGAAGTTACTGATGCACAGTTTTTATAATAACTTTGTTTTTTAAGAGGCTGATGGACCCTCAGGTTTTTACAGTAAATCTGTTCATCCATAGGCACGTCTTTCTCTTTTGAGCATCAGACACTTGTAGGGACTTATGAAGTGAGCTTAGTTAAATTCAGCACTTAGAGAATTTGCACAGAAGCTTTCTTATTTTGATTCTTCCCCATCTAGTCTGCCATTTATCAGAGCTAAGATATATGTCAGAGGAAGTGGGATTTGTCTTAAAAGAGATTTGGAGGAAATCTTCCTTCAATATTTATAGTGCTTGACAAAGTCATGTTCACACGGAAGTCAGCATGGAGATGAGAAAGTTAGAATCGGGTGGCTTATTTTACATTACTGGCTGAAAGCCTGTCTGATGGTATTGATGTGGAGCACTAATTAATCACCCAGGGTCTCCTCATTCACTAATCACATTGCATGAAACTTCCTTGTTGGCTGAGACTCAAGGGCAAACCATGGGCGTCCAGCCAGCTTATTTTTCATAAGCGTTATGCTACCTTTATAAATTAGTGTGAACATAATGTATACTGTCAGCGGTTTACTTTCCCATGGCAACCCTCTCTGGTTAACCAGCTTTAAATGAAATCTTATATTGAGAATGAGAAGAAGCTTCTTGAAAAATATGTAAATTAATTTCCGAGGGTCTGTATAATAAACTCTTCTATGAAAGGACATATAAAAGAGTGATTTGTCAAAACCCACTTCCCCTATTAAAAATACCTAACTAGAGAGACTGGGTTGATATTTAGTAGTTTATATGGGTCCTGTGTTAAGCCAATACTTTCCTCCTTAGTATGCAGTGCTGATGTTCCTGGTTGAAAAGAATCCATCCCATCTCTTTATGGTTTCATGAAAAGTTGGAAAGGGGAAAAACTGAGCTGAACATACAGAATAAATAGCTAAATGGTGCCGGCAGTCTGCCCTTTTGTTTTCAGACGTTCTCTCTCCCCATTCTTTGTGAGTCATTGAGCCAGTAGGACCTATCAAAGACGCCTCAGTGTATAGAGCATTTTATGTGGGGCTTATTTGTCATCCACGGCAAAGGCCTAATTGCCTCCAGGCCTCTTTTCACATGATAATCAATGGATTTGTATCTCCTGGGTGTGCTCTGTGTATTCTACACTCATCTCTCAAGATGTTTTAGATTGTGATCAAATATAAAGCATCAGAAAGATGCTGTCAATCCAGTAAAAACATTAAGGGCATTTAAAACATGTACGTGGAAATGTAAAAAGAGCTTGAAATGAAGGTGTCTACTATTATTCTTTTTTCTGCATATTTAATTGGATCAAAATTACAACATCTGTGATAGCTATTAAGGCTACATGGCAGTTCTAGGGTGTAACGTGTTTCTCTTAGAACTTAGCATTTCAAAGGCCCACTGGGAGAAAATTCGAGTCCTGTTTTAATATGAACTAGTAGTCTTCCCTGGTGGCTCAGACGGTAAAGCGTCTGCCTGCAATGCAGAAGACCTGGGTTCGATCCCTGGGTTGGGAAGATCTCCTGGAGAAGAAAATGGCAACCCACTCCAGTACTCTTGCCTGGAAAATCCCACGGACAGAGGAGCCTGGTAGGCTACAGTCAATGGGGTCGCAAAGAGTCGGACACGACTGAGCGACTTCACTTTCACTTTCACTTTCAGTGGTTCTCAAAGGTGACTTCATGGATGCCTTTGTTACTGATGTAATCAATAAGATTTCATTTTATACATCCTGAATTCTAACAAGAGGTCCGGGTACTCTGAATATGGTTTCCTGTAGTGGTTTTGCCTAAGTGGGGTGGAAGGAGGCTGTGCAAGTGGGTGATGAGTGGGTGATGGAGGCAGAGAGGGTAGGCACCACCATTCCACCCACTGTGTCTATAATGCCTGGAAAATTGGAGTTACATGCCCCTAGTGTTCTTTAACAATTATTGCTAACTAAGACACATGATTACTAAAATTCACCTGAAATATGCAGTTACTTCTTAGAAGAATTTTTAACACTTTCAGTTAAATGAGAACATTTTTAAATGAAAGAATTATACATTGACTAGAGCAAAAAATTTTGTTCAGTAAGGGAGTCACTTTTCCCCCCAGAAAATGTGTAAATGTCACTATATTTCTCTGAAAAGAAAGGATATATATGTATGTGTGTATTTGTTTGTTTTTCTTTTTGCTGTGCCTCAAGGCTGCTGGTATCTTAGTTCCCCAGCTAGGGATTGAACCCAGGGCCCTGGCAGTGGAAGTGCTGGCTCCTAACCACTAGACTGCCAGGAAATTCCCAGGAAAGGCTATTTTATGGAATAAGCAAACATTTTTTAAAAAAGCATGCTCTGCTTTTTGTGTCCTCAGTTGTATCTGACTCTTTCCAATCCCCTTGACTGCAGCCCACCAGGCTGCTCTGTCCATGGAATTTTCCAGACAAGAATACTGGAGTGTGTTGCCATTTCCTTCTCCAGGGGATCTTCCCAACCCAGGGATCAAACCTGCATCTCTTGTGTCTTCTGCACTGCAGGTGGATTCTTTGCCTCTGTGCCTCCTGGGAAGCCCTTAAAAGGCATAACAAAAATTTAAAACACACAAATACACAGGCATAGGGAGTATTTGTATTAGGTTTTTTAAAAGAATATCAGAAATAACTCTGAGTTAATAGCTTCTCTGCCTTCTCAGCTCTGACCGAGCTGACTTCCAACATGGCAGACCAGGGCAAGCCTTGGGAACAGTCTGTTGGGTGAGAGGGGAACACCAGCCCTCCTGTAAAACAGTACCACTAAATGTCAAGAGCTGTGAGGGAGCTGAGATTGTACCCTACCCGCCAGCTAGCAAGTTACCTACCTCAGTGTCATAGATGCTGGCAGATGCCAGACTCCTGGGTCAGAGATAAAGGACACAATATTAATAGCCAGTATATCAACATTCTTCACTCTTTCCCTGAGCCCCAGTTTCCACAGGGTGATGCAGAGCAGGGCAGCTGACACCTGTGCACATAATGAGCTGTGTAATAGGCTGGGAGCCCTGAATTTAGGCAACTCAAAACTTTTATAATGGGTCGCAAGCCTGCTGCAGCCTTTGCAATGTTCCTGGGAACACCGTCTCCATCTTCTAAGGCTATCTGCTGTACACATCTCTCGAAAAGATAGTCTGTCACAAATGACTCACTTGTAATGCCAATCGATTCATAAGGAGTGCAGAAACTCAAGAAAATGATCTGCCAATATAAAATACTCTGGAAACAGACCCCAAATAAGCAGAGATTCCGGGAACAGCTCCTGTGCACTGACGTTTAAGGGCTGCATATGTTCCGACAACACAGCCAGTGGCAACAGCATGTGTCTCACTGTAATTTTATCAGATGGGTGAAATGTGATATTTTAATTATATCCAGTATCTGGATCACATATCCTTTTCAAAACGTCTTCCCTTCCCTCGTGTTGGTCACTGCAGTCCTGTGTATCTAGAGCAGGAGTTGTTATTCTCCATCTGTACTTAGGAGGCGGTTGTCCAGTGACTTGACCAAATTCACACGCTAGTATGAAACCTGGGGTTTCCTGACACCCAGTCTGTTAGTCTTCGAGGCCCGTTGCCCAACTCTTTCCCTTTTGTCTTTTACAAAGGCAGAGGGCATTACCGGCCATTACGGAGGTGAGCCCAGGCCAGTCCCAGTTTCCTTCGTGGCGGTCGCCGTCTCTCTCAGCTCGTCTTGGGTCTTGCTCAGGCATCCTGCTGGGATTGTCTGTTGATGGTGCCCCTGGCCTCCAAGGCCAGGGACGAGTCTAAAATAAGGGAAGTGATTGTGTTGAATGTTTTCTTGTTGCTCTGTTTTATTTCCAGTTGAGGTGAACACAAGCAGTCTCTACTGTGTCAGCTCTTTAGCAGAGCAGCCCCATCAGCTTCCCTGGTGGCGCAGACGGTAAAGAGTCCACCTGCAATGCAGGAGACCTGGGTTTGATCCCTAGGTTGGGAAGATCCCCTGAAGAAGGAAATGGCAACCCACTCCAGTATTCTTGCCCAGAGAATCCCATGGACAGAGGAGCCTGGCGGGCTGCAGTCCATGGGGTCGCAAGAGTCGGACACAACTGAGTGGCTGACCCTTCACTTCAACGTTTAATCACAAGTGGCAGACTTTTTATCTTTGCTTTTGGGGGCNGGCAACCCACTCCAGTATTCTTGCCCAGAGAATCCCATGGACAGAGGAGCCTGGCGGGCTGCAGTCCATGGGGTCGCAAGAGTCGGACACAACTGAGTGGCTGACCCTTCACTTCAACGTTTAATCACAAGTGGCAGACTTTTTATCTTTGCTTTTGGGGGCAGCTGTCTGTCTTGGTCTTCTGCCGCCCTCTGTCTACCTCTGCGATCCCCCCTCCAGTTCCCTCTGTGCACTTCACCATGAATCTTACTGTCCTCTGCGATGATGCCTTGGTCCTCTTCTCTACAGACTCTTTACGTGGCCTTAACGATAACCACAGGAACAATTACTCATTGAGCAAGTCCTGCGTGCCAGGCCCTTTTCAAAGCACATACATGCATTATTGCTTTCAGTCTCCCTCAGTGAGCCTATGAGGTGGATACTGCTGTCTCCACATTTGGAGAGGAAGAAATAGAGAACTGAGAGGGTCAGCTGTTTGTCCGAGGTCACACAGTAAGTGATGGAGCTGGATTTCTTACCTGAGCGTGTGGTCTGGCCTCCTGGCCCTCATGCGACTATGCCAGGACACCTTAACTTGCATATCTGAGTCCATCTGAGTGGTAACATGTCTGAAACTGATTTCACAAATTGATGTTTCTCCTAAAATCTTCTCCTTCACCCACATTCCTAACTTTGAGAAGGACAGTAGGCTATCATTTCGGCTAAAATCCTGGGAATTTTCACAGATTCCTCTTTCTTCGTTATCTCCCACCACTAATTCACTCAACAAGTGTTTATTTAAGACCTACTGTGAAGCACGCATCGTTCTAAGTTTAGGGGGTACAGAAGGAGCTGGAAGAATCTCTGCTTCCATGGCAAAGTGTTTTTGTGGAAATCAGTATCCTTGTTTTATGGATTTGGAAACTGAGGAATAGAGGGATTGAGTGATTTGTCCATATTGTCACATATTTAGGGTGGAACCGAAGCATTCTCATTGAGAAAACCGTGGTCTTGACCTTATACCCCGTGCGTCCTGTCACCATGTCCTGCCGAATCTCCTCCTTCATCTTCTGTCTTCATCTTACTGCCACTGCCTTTCTGGGCTCATGTCACTGTCACCAGAATTACTGCAGGAACCTCCTTATTCATCTCACCCGCAGTCTCACCTCCCTTCTCTTTCTTCTCTGTACTGTACTGGAATGATTTTTCCAAAATGCAGTCTGATCCTGTCATCATCTCGCCAAAAATCCTTGGTTGGCTTCAAGTAGCTGAGTGCCTTGGTCCCCAGGACACACACAGCCTACTTAGCAAGGTCAGCCTTCACCAGGTACCACAGTTAGCTGGAGTGCTGGGTAGGACAGGGCTTGCATCCCCAGAGCTGCTGAGGAGGTAGGCCTGGGACCCCCGGAGACTCTGCATTTCTGACAAGTCCGTGGAGCAGGACCCACACTGGGAGTCCTGCTGGCCCGGGGCCTGGCCTACTGGCTCCGCTCCAGCCCAGGCATCGCTCCTGGCTTCCTGAGGGACAGGCTGTGTCCGGCTTTGCTCCTTTCGCACGCAGTGCTTCCTCTGCAGGAGACGCTTCCTTTCTCCTTCCCTGTGACTTCCTAGGAAGCTTCCTCTGCCCCCTCGCGCCCACCCCACCCCGCAGGAAGCCCAGGGCCTCCCTTCTGTTTCTGTGGCTCTGCATCTCCAGGCAGGCGCCATGCCACTCCCTGTGCTTGAGTCTTGGTTTTACTTACCTGCTCCCACTTTCTGCCCCTCGACAGTTAGCTCTTTAAGAGACCATCTGTTATGCTTGTGATCTTCCTGTCCCTGGCATCTAGCATAGTGCCCGGTGTATATAGAAACTATGTATGTATTGAGGGAATTGAAATACATAATCCTACTTGTGCTTTTAAAAAAGAGTAATCCTATTTTAATTTTTCTCTGCATTTATCATTAAGCCTGGCCTCAGATGTTTCTTTAAAACTTTACGATGTTTCTACCCAAAAACAGTATACATCTGAGAGTCTTAAACTTTTGAAGCTGCCGTTCACTGGAGCTGCACTGCTTGGCTGTTTAATGCAAACAGGAGCTTATTTCCACAAGGCTGATGTTTGTCTGCAGATAGCTTACTTCTCATACTTGTCGTGTGAAATTCTTGAGTCCTTCAGTCCTCCTCAGCTTTCAAAACATCTGTGTGGGCTCTTCTTAGCCTTGGTTTTTATCTTATCAGAGAAGTATAAGCCTGGCTTTGACCGAGACAAAGATCGGTGGCCTGTAAACTTGCAGCATCCATGTGTCCATACAGAACTGCACAGTCCCCTGTGTTTCTTTCTGTGTGCGTGCATTGCCTGAGGGAGTTCCAAGAGGAATGTGGGTTATACGGCCTGCGGAGCTCCCCCTGCCTTTCTCTCCCTTCCCACCTCAGATTACTGAGAAGCTGAAACTGCGCTAGTTTACCAAAATGTTAAGCTCCAAACTCTTAACAAGGGAATCTGTGAATGAGATTGTCCCTGGATTGTAGACATTTCTTCAAGAGGTGCCCTGGCTGTCTCCTGGTGCAGAGTGAGTTCAAAGGCAGAGAGAGCCCTGCCCTCCTCTCTGGGAAAACAGGAGGAGAAAACACAGATCTATAATGCTTGGGAACCACGACTCTGCCTGGGAACCGTTTCTGGGTTCTGGCTGTGTCATTCTGCTTCCAGAATTCGATCAGCAAGCAGAAGGCAGCCCTTTCTCTGAGGAAGAACCTGGCTGAATCATGTGTAGCTTCTCACACCAGCTCACAGCAGCTTTCCTGGTAGTCCAGAGCCTCCAGTCTGTCCTCAGCTATTGGGAAAAGCACCCTCCACCAGATCCCTGTTAGTTTCTGGAGCCCCACTGTGCGCATGCCTGTCCCACACACTTCACTGTTTGTAGCCAGCTTGTCAGAAGACTAAGCGCGAGGGAAACCGGTCTCTTATTTCTGTCTTAGCACTCTCTTGGTAGCAAGGAACAGGAAGCTCCCAAAGTAGCTTGAATCAGGATGGGAGGAGGAGGTGTACAGTAGGGACCCAGGGGCATCACGCAGAACTCAGGAGCAGGACGTGTGGCCGGGGTGCTGGGGATGAGGCGAGAATGGGCAGAGACAGAAGTCCCCCTTTTCTGCTTCTGTACCTGCACGCTCCCTCCATAGCAGCCCAGTCTATTCCAGCCTAAGGGAGACTGAAGCTGACAAATCACCATGTCCAGTACTCGATTTCTGGGCAAGAGAGACTCTGGTCTCATATTGAATAGATAGCTCTTTGTGACATGCAGGCCCACTGCAATCTGCTGCTCAATCTATAGAGGGTGGAGAGGGGGTGGGCCCTCCTTTGCATACATGACTGCAGGGGCCCACCCTTGAGGGGGGTGGCCAGTTTTCATAAAAGGGGGGTATAGATGGAGATGTTGCCCCAGTCAATATTACTTATAATTTTTTTAGATTTTTTTTTTTTAACGTAGACCATTTTGAAAGTCTTTATTGCATGTTACTTCTGTTTTATGCTTTGATTTTTCTGCCATGAGACATGTAGGGTCTTAACCTCCTGACCAGGTTTTGAACCCATACCCTTTGCACTGGAAGGCAAAGTCGCAACCTCTGGACTGCCAGAAAAGTCCCAGTATTGGTTATAATTTATATTCCACATTCTTCCCCAAAGATTCCATTTTTAAGAATGGATATAAAGGAACCAAAACAAATCATGAAGGATATACAGTAAAAGTGAAGAGTGATAAGCTTAGGGGGAAGGACGATGCATTAAGAAGCCCTGATGGGGAGAAACTTACTATAATGTGGGGTTTCAGAATTAGCAGGTTTTGAAGTTCTGACGCCGGTGACTCTCAGTATTCATGAACGAGACTGACGAGACAGGAAAGAGGAAAGACTCGAGGTTAAACTCGGTCTCGGTATCCTGACTGGAGTCTGTTTCTTGTAAACGCACAGGGTACTTGTAGACACTGTTCCTGGAAGGAGCCTCCTGCCTGCGCAGAGGAAGGAGATGATTCACTGGAGGCAGGTGTTCCTGCCCCTTAAATAGGCACATGCTGTGAGGTTAACACAGCCCCCTTCACTCCCAGAGTCTGACCTCGGGCCATGTGGCACCTTTCAGCCCTGTGTGTGTAAATGTCAGGTAGGGGTCCACGTGTGAGAGGTGCAGCAGCTGAGAAGAGAGGGGCCGCTGGTCACTGAACGAGGATGCTTTCTCATCCTTGGAGGAGGCAGGACTGCACCTAGAGGAAGCAGGGGTCACCCTGACCTGGCCTAGGTCTGGGGAGAGGAGGCGGCGGCTGAGAAAGGACTGAGGATGGGGAGGGAACCGACATGTAGGGAGTGCCAACTATTCCAGGCATGTGAGTCGAGGTTTGAGTCACCCAGTCCTTACAGTGTCACACTGACCCCTGAAGTTGGCTCTCTTTCCTCAGGGGCCCTTAGTATCTCTGTTCGACACATTAGGACCAGGGGGCTCTGGGAAATCAGAAAACCCTCCCGTGGTTCTTTCTGTCTCCAGGAGAAACCAGTCACTGGCACGGCCTTCAGAGCCCAACCAGTGTGGCCCCTGTTCCTCCGTTAAACCTGGACACCTCAGCTTAGGCCCTTAGCCAGGCTGCTGGTTTGCATGGAACTCGGTTACCTGACATCTACCAGCCAGCTCCTTCATGTCCCTCATGTATTTGCTTACGTGACTTTCTTGGTGGAGACTCGCTCCATTTCAGCGTCACAACAGCTCACTCCTCCCTGGACCACACCTCATTCCCCCGTGCTGTTCTCTTTTCCCACAGTTTTTCTCGTCTTCTACAGCTGTACGTGATCTAACTCATATATGCTTCTTTTTAGTGCCTTTCGTTCCCCACATGGCCCAATGAGAATGTCAGCTGCAAGAGCAGGCACATTTGTCTGCTTCGCTTCCCAATGATAATGATCCAGGGCCCCTAGAGGGCTACCTGGCTCATAGCAGATGCTCAGTAAATGTGTGCTGAACAAACAAGGAGCCTTTCCGAGGTCATGAAACCACAAGCCCAGCCAGAGCTGGGCTTCTTCCGGCTGTGTGTGTTCAGGCTACGTGAGGAGGCCACGAGGGCGAAGTAAAGTGAGAGGCTGACCCTGGCTCAGATGGGAAATATCCTGTTTACAAGTCTGGACTTTATCTGCCATGCCATCTTAGGAGGATTCTGGACACGTTGAATGTACAAACTGGGACGTGGAGACCCAGTGGCAAAATTGGGATTGCCTTTCTGCGTATTGAATTTTCCACCAACCCGTGTTTATACTCCTCTGACATGGCAAGAATTATGCCCAGAGGCGTTTTATTCCTGCGTCAGCCCATGTTTGATAGAGACAATATAGATTTTGTTAACAGAAGTATTTAGCACACTTGTGTGGACTGCTCCGCTCATCCACCCCGCCAGACCTGGAGTCTGGGTCAGACTCAGGTGTCAGAAAAACATCTTCATAAAACGTACACGTGCTCCAGGAAAATACACCTCTTCTTTCCCTTTCCTCTCTTCTATGCCAAAGGTTTTAAAATGCATCTCTCCTGTTTATTCAGGCACAGCTTATGATTTTTAAAAACAACATCATCAGAATGATTAAGGAATAAAAGTTCTTTCCATTGTTATTTAGGATGATATTTTCCAGGTTCCAGTTAGGTGAGAAAATTGACCTGATTTTTATTTCCCCCTACTGTGTTTACCTTGCTGCATTGTTATTTCGAGTCTGTTGACAGGGTGCCAGACAGATGTCATTGTTGTTATTTTTTTAAGCAAAGAGGATCAAAAATGTCCATTTAAGAACTGCCTGTGGGGGAATAAAAAAGAATTCCTGTGAACTTCTAACATACAGCTATACATAACTGCTCCCTTTTATGAATAAAAGTTGTAGGAGGTGGTGGATGTATACAGGTTTTAAATAATTTATTTTTTAAAAGTATGCAAGCTGAAACTTACTTCAAAGAGAATTCAGAGAGCAGCCAAAACACCCATGAAAGAAAACTGTCCTTCAGAACAGCTGCTACATCTCAAGCTAGTTATGAAATTGACACCTGAGCGTTATTTCTGTCAGAGAGGACATAAGATAGATTTAGAGGAGCCATGGTCTCCATTTAAAAGATGTCAGAAACACATGCATTATCCCTAATATTCTGCTTCCCTCTCCTTCACCCTTAACCGCACGCCATCCCGTCACCACATCCAGGCATCTCTGAAGATACCAGTTTTATTTCTAAATGTCCTCTATGCCATGTGCTTCTTCAGTACATTTCAGTCCAGGATGCAGTTGGGTCTTGTCTGCATGACCAAAGCCCTCTCCTAGCTGCTGTGCATCTGCTCTGAACTCTCAACTCATCTTTTCTGCAACTCAGGTCATTTTCCCAAAGACCAAATCTGATGAAAACCTGCTTTCTCACCCCATCTCAGCCAACTACGTACACACAGCCCTGAATGTCTTCCTGTCACTCTTAGGGTGGTGACTGGATTCCTTAATGTGACTTACGAGACCCTGAGTAGGCTGGCCCTGCTTCCATCTCTCCTTGCACACCTGCCGTACCTCCCCGCTTCCCCCATTGTCTGTGCACCTGGCATACCAGTCACCTTTAGACCCTTTACTTGCTGTGCTTCTCTCAGCCCAGGGCCCTTGCACATTCTCTTCCCTCTACCTGAATCATTCTGCCTTCTTTTCTTTCCCAGTCAGCGTCTTCTCATCTTGCAGACCTTAGTTCGTACGTCGCTTACTTAGGGAAGCCTTCCTGGACTGGCTTCCCCGGTGGTTCAGCAGTAAAGAATCCACTGCCAGTGTAGGACATGTGGGTTCAGTCCCTGGGTTGGGAGGATCCCCTGGAGGAGGAAATGGCACCCCACTCCAGTATTCTTACCTGGGAAATTCCATGGACAGAGGAGCCTGGTGGGCTGCAGTCTGGGGTCGTGAAGAGTCAGACATGACGGGGCACACACCCACTTTCTGGACTACTATTCTAGGTCAGACCTCCCTCCTATCATTTGTATTGGTCTTATGTTCTCCTTTAGAGCACTGCCAAGGGTGATTTTGCCTTTTACACATTATTTGGTAAAGATGTACCTTCCTATCTAGACTAAGATCTCTCGAGACAGGGACTGTGTCTGTTTTCTTACCTACATTTATCACAAGATAAAAGCAGCGCCTAGCACAAGGTAGGAATTCGAAAAATGTTCGTTGAAGGTTGTAGAAGGTTGTAGATAGACGAGTGAGTGGCTTCTCGAAGCACCCGTTGTTGTAGCAAGTAGCATAATGGAACACTGGTCCATTTCTGATATGTTGGGAGCTCAGCAAGGACAGAAACAACAGATGGAGGAAGAGGAAAGGGGGCAGGTGTGACCTTCCTGGCAGAGAAGCCTCATCGTCCTAGTCACATCACAGGGCCACTGTCCTCTCCAGCTTTTCTTGAGGATCAGCTCTGCTGGCTCTTGTTCTGCGAAGCCTGGTGGGCTTCCATCCACACGCTCCTCTCTCTCTACCCTCGTGCTGTTCTCATTCCTAGTCAGGAAAACATACTTTGCTTTGAATACCTAGAGATTAAAGAAGTACTTCTGAGTCTTAAAACATGAGTTTCAGTGTAAGTCTCCATCCTTTGTTTGGCTGAACGGACATTTTATGCACCTTAGCAAAGTATAGTACTATAATAGTCTGGAGCTTGGACCAAGGAGTCAAGTTGCCTGAGCAGCCCAGCTCAGGCACCTATGTAATCTTGGGAGACATACTCCATGTGTCTAAGTCTCAGTTTCCTTATCTATAAAATGCGGATAATATTTCTACTGCATGGTATTATCATGGTATACTTTAGAACAGCATTGTCCAATAGTAATATAGTGCAAGCCACATATATAATTTAAATTAAATGTTCACTAGCTGTATTTTTTTAATCTATTAAATAAGCTTCATGGATACATTATACAGCACAGGGAAATATAGCCATGATTTTGTAACTTTAAATTGAGTATAATCTATAAAAATATTAAATCACTATGTGGTACACCTGAAACTAATATGATCTTATAAATCAACTACTTCAATAAAGAGTAAAAGAAGAGAAGTTAACTTTTTAATATATTTAACCCAATATAGCTGAAGTATTATCATTTCAACATGTAATCAAAAATAAAACAGCTGTAAAAAAAAAAAGCCATGATTTTGTAACTTTAAATTGAGTATAATCTATAAAAATATTAAATCACTATGTGGTACACCTGAAACTAATATGATCTTATAAATCAACTACTTCAATAAAGAGTAAAAGAAGAGAAGTTAACTTTTTAATATATTTAACCCAATATAGCTGAAGTATTATCATTTCAACATGTAATCAAAAATAAAACAGCTGTAAAAAAAAAATAAGTCATACAAAAGAATGAAATAAGGCCATTTGCAGCAACATGGATGGACCCAGAGACTGTCATACTGAGTGAAGCAAGTCAGACAAATATCATGTGATATCACTTTAATGTGGAATCTAAAAAATGATACAAATAAACACAAAATAGAGACTCACAGAAGCAGAAAACAAACTTTCGGTTACAAGAAAGGAAAGGGGGATAAATTGGGAATTTGCGATTAATAGATATGTACTACGTATTTAAAATAGATAAACAACAAGGACGTATCACATAACACAGCGCACTACAACATCTTAGAATAACTTATGGAAAATAATCTGACAAAGACTAGATATATTGATATATATGTATTACTGAATCACATTACTCTATGCCTGAAACTCAGACCACATTGCAAGTCATCTATACTCCAGTTAAAAATGAATAAGCAGCTGTTAATGAGAACTTTTACATTCTTCAGAATGTTAAGTCTTTTAAATCCAGAGTATATTTTACACCTACTAGCACATCTCACTTTGAACTAACCATGTTTCAAGTGCCCAGTGGCTGGGAGCTTGCTGTGTTAGGTCCTGCTGTTTTAACTCATTCATATAAAGCACAGTACTTACTATGGTGCTTAGCTCATAATCAGCATTTGACAAATGTTGGCAAATTAATATTTTAAAGCATCAAAGTTGGATAGACAAACATTTGACTGTGTGTTTGCATATATTGCCACATGGGAGGATGCCTCAGATCTGGTCTTGTTTCTATTTCAAAGGAGTAAAGAATTGACTTTAATGTCCTCATTTGTTCCCTGTAAAGTGGCCTTTGGGTTTCTGGTCGCCTTTTCTTCTGGAGGTGGGAAAGGGGAAACTCGCTGTCCTTCAAGTGCTACGTGCCTGTGTCTGTTTTTTTGGCTCTTCCCTGTTTAATTGTTGGAGCTGGAACAACTTGATCTTAAAAGAAAACATATGGGCCGCGAGTCACTGGGAGGATGCTTGCTGATGATGGAGCCGTAGAGCTATGTACGGGCTCAGGTCCCGGCCCCACACCACTCGCTTAGCGGTTGAGTGCTTGCCTGGACTTCAGATTCAGTGTCTTTCTCCAAATCCTCAAACCTTGTTTGGGAGGTCACAGTTAAGGCAGGAAATACTGGAGCAAAATTGTAAAGGAAACTGTCTTTCAGTCTTCTTCAGATCGTGATTTTTTTTTCTTTCTCTCTCCTTTGTCAAAAATGTTGTTTCCAATCTGTTTATATGATTTGGGAAAGAAAAAGATTTTTCAAAGGGACAAATAATCTTTGTTTTTCAAAGAAAAAGATTATTCAAAGAGGAGAAAGTTGACCCCTCACTGAATTTCTGTTTTCTGTGTTACTCCGTTGCTATCACCAGCGTGGGGAATGTCTGTTCTACAACCAGTTCACGTGAAGGCAAAGTTCTCATCTCTTTTTACCTTCTCAACTTCCCATTGCTTCCTTGGGTGGGTACATATGATGTCCTCATCGTATCCCATATACTTCTAATCTGAATGTATCAACTTTCTGTCCCACAGAGGAAAATGGGGACTTATCACTACTGGTAAGAACACGAACGTTGGTGTTACATTCACGTTGGTCCAAATCTCCGCTTCTCCACTCAGAAGCTGTGTGCCTCTGAGTAAATTAATCTTTCTTAAAATGGAGTTAATAATAATGCCTCCTTCAGAATAAATAGTTGTGATGCTTAAGAGAGACATGGCATACAAAAAGCACTAGGCACAGTGCCTGACATGTAATAAAGAAAAGTTAATGTTAGCAATGAGGCAGGGGACCTCAATGATGACCTGGGTGCCCTCCTCAGCAAGAGGGACGGTAGGCCATGGTGTCCTCTGTCACAGCAGCCCGCCATCGCTCGTGATGACACTGTGATTCACTCCATCAGGGGAGCGACCTGCCTTTGTCCACAAAGTGCTTTAATGTGAGAAAGTCTCGGATTTCCCTGCGCTGAGTTTGATATCCATAAGGATGTAGGTCTAATGGTCTCCCATGTGTGCAGTTGTCTGTTACCCTACTGTGCTGGGACCTATGACCATGAGAGTGACATGCTGAGTGGCGTTATTTTTGTACTATGGAGACCCAGAAACATTTTGAGTCATTTGAGAAGCTGGTGCGTTTGTGGCTTCCGATAGGAACTGTAAAGTGAAATAGCATTCTGGTCAGAGCACTAGGAAGGCTGAGCATACTGGTTTTTTGTTGGCATGCTGAAAATACATTTTTCTAAATGTTCTCAGACTTCCTTGACCAAGGGTAGCTTGGAAGAAAGGGGTCCTTCGGTTTTGCTCCATCAAGGCCACGGTGCTGAGCTTTTCTGTGTAGGAACTCAGAATGCATCAAGTGCTGTATCACTGCAGTCTCAGATAATTGTCCGGGGTTTGGGAAGTTCTGCTTATAAAAACACCACCTTTTCCGAGCAGTCACTCCTCTGTGTTATTTTCCGTTCCCTCTTTTCCCTCTGCTCCTGCTGCTTTCCCAGCCCCTCTTTGGATTTATTAGCCATTGCCTATAAAGTGTCAGTAACTCCCCGCTGTGAATGGCAAAGGCCTCGGCAGGTGGACCCTTCTCAGATTTCCCTGAAACTGGAGAGAGTAACCACCCTCACTCTCATTTTCTCCACGGCTCCCTCTCAGTGGACAGCTTCCCTGACGTTTAACTTGATCAAGATGTTAGTAAAATAAACAGCGTGCGCCACGACCCTCAGTCTCAACCTGCCCACCCAGTCCTGAATATTCATTGGAAGGACTGATGCTGAAGCTGAAGCTCCAATACTTTGGCCACCTGATTTGAACTGACTCATTGGAAGACTCTGATGCTGGGAAAGATTGAAGGTGGGAAGAGAAGGGGATGACAGAGGATAAGATGGTTGGGTAGCATCACCGACTTGATGGACATGAGTTTGAGTAAGCTCTGGGAATGGACAGGGAAACCTGGCATGCTGCCGTCCATGGGGTAACAAAGAGTTGGACATGACCGAGTGACTGTACTGAAGGGTCATGTCTAGGGCCTTTGAGAAAATCATGTCACAGATATTTACTTTGTTTTCTGATTTGCTCCTTGCATTTCTCTTCATAACCAGACTCTGTTGGAATTTAACTTCTTGCTTAGTGATGTGCCAATAGGATGTGGAAGGGAAGCACAGATAATCGTGGGCTAGTATACCGAACCCAGGGCTTCCCTGGTGGCTCAGAAGGTAAACAATCTGCCTACAATGCAGGAGACCCAGACTCAATCCCTGGGTTGGGAAGATGCCCTGGAAAAGAAATGGCTACCCACTCACTATTCTTACCTGGAGAATTCCATGGACAGAGAGAGGAATCTGGTGGGTTACAGTCCATGGGGTCACAAAAGTCAGACACAACTGAGCACCTAACACAAGACACACACATAATGAAGTCAATCTCTTAGGTCTCCAAAGGCAGAGGAAAATCTCAGTATGGAGCCTGGAGGAGGATCTGCTGTATATATATCCATCACCACCAATAGAATAGATACTAGAAGATAATCTACTACTACATACTCCTAGATAATATAATAGATAATAATTTCTCCAGAATATTTTGTATTTCATAAGTGTCACACTGCTTATTATTCTTATAAGTGATTTGAGCCCCACCTGCCATGATTACTTCAAAAATTTTCATATCAGTGATATTTCTGGATTGTTGCTCACTCTTTCAATTTGGGTCACACAAGGTCCCAGAAAATGGAAAAGAGCTCTTGTCTCAACTAGTGGTGTCAAGAAAGAGGTCACTCCTCACTTCAATCTTTGACATACCTTGCCTCCACAGTGAATTTTGCTTGTACAATCCCAAAGGATAAGACTTGCAACTACAAAGACTCATATTTTATCCCAGTGATTTCTTCTTCCTGAGGAGGCAATACATAATGGCTTAATTAATAATACAGAACTTAGAATCAGGCCGCCTGGCACACCAAGTAATTTATTGGCTATGTGATCTAAAACATGTTATTTAAGCTTTCTTTCTCTCAGTTTCCTCATCTATAAACTGAGGATAATAACAGCACCTATCTCAAGGTTTTTAAGAAGGTCAAATAGAATTAAATCCTGAAGACCTTCTCAGAAGTAAATATGTTTGTTATTGTTGCTGTGACAGATGTATTCTGAAACCCAGAGCAGAGAATAACCTCTATCGTGCCACCTCCCACAACCCCAGGGCAGAAGAGGTTCATTAATTCCCTAGTTAAGTAGAAGGAAGTGTGGAAAGTGGGCTAATGATTCTAAAGGTAGAAAAAAAATAATGAAATTAAATTAGCACTGTTATTCTTCAGCCTTTTTCCTATTAATAAATAACTTCCCTAAACCAATCTCCCCCTCCCCTCCAATATTCCTTTCCCTTGTCCTCATTGTCTAAGGTCTTTTAACCCCTTTCTCAGGTCAGACATACTACTTCAACTTACCTACCTCAAGGAGAGCAGGTCTTAGTCCCTTTTTATATCTTATAAACTGTAATCTCTGCTGCTTTGAACCATGTCCATATGCCATCTGCTCTGTTTCTGGAGCCTGGAGTGGGAAGACATTAGGTTTATTCCCATAAGATAGGAAACAGAAGGATTGAGGACCACAACTGTAGTCTCTCTTCAGCCACTGTGAAATGCTGCAGCCAAATTATCTTACTGCAAATATGACTCAACAGTATGAGAGTCAGATTATTTCTTGAAAATAAGACAATATAGTCTACACATGGCATATTATTTATTCACTCATTAGGTAGTATAATGAAGGGCTACTCAAATTGACTAAACGACTTACATGTTCACCTGGACAAAAGGCACCATGTTCATATAATTATTTTATAAGCTGGTCATTTTTAACAATAGTTACAGTTTTATGCCAGCACACTCTGGAAATGGCAATTTCACAGTACTTTTATGTATAGACACATGTTATACATTCATAGTCTCCAATTTTCTCTCTAGAGGGTTTGGCCTGAAGGGCAAGGATGGCAGAGTGGAAGGATTACAAAAGGCACATGAAAGCAAGAAGTACAGAGAGATCCGTATTTTAAATACCAACTTACCTTTTATAAGTTATATGACCTTAAGCATGATTTAATCTCTCTAAGCCTCAGTTTTTCTGGTCCTAAAATGCAGCTATTTATATTCATTATTTAAAATTAGATATAGATAGAAAATATACCCAGGAGTAAGTTAGACTTTAGAATATCTATTTTCATCTTGGTAATCTAGATCAGAAAACACTGATTAAATTCTAAAGTCAAAATTAAGTAGTTTATTACTCTCAACTAAACAAAGTGGTTGGAACAGTTTTAGTAATTTCCCTACTGGACAAGAGAAGCATGAAGTCCTCAGAAGACAGTATCCTCACATGAGTTTCCCTAGTTTCACTGCTTAGAAATATGGTTTCTCTTCCCATAAGGAAAAGTGAGTGAAAGGGCAGGATGGAAGTGAGACCAGCAACTTTCCCTTCAGGACTGTTCTCTCCTGGAAAGAGTAGCTACTCAGTTGTAAAGAAAATTGTCAAATGAAAGATAAGAACTACTCTCCAATGTCAGCTTCACTGGACACTTGTAAGGATTAAAGAAGGCTTCCCAGAAGGTCCAATGGTAAAGAATCTTCCAATCAGTGCAAGAGACACAAGAAACAGGTTCTATCCCTGGGTGAGGAGGATCCCTTGGAGAAGGAAATGGCAACCCACTAAGTAATCTTGCCTGGGAAATCCCATGGACAGAAAAGCCTGGCAGGTTATAGTCCATGGGGTCACAAAGAGTTGGACATGACTGAGTACAATAATAAGGACTAAAGAAGATAGCAGTAAATGTTTAGCAGAGCACTGGTCATACAAACGAAGCTCAGTATATTAATTTTTATCACTGTTGAGTTATTGTTACAATAAAGTTTAACAAATCTGAAGTGAAGATGGCCGAGAACTTGCCTTAACATACAATGGACCAGTTTTTTCTCTAATATAGTAAATCCAATTTTATCAGTCTACCAAACCAGTCCATTCTAAAGGAGATCAGCCCTGGGTGTTCTTTGGAAGGAATGATGCTAAAGCTGAAACTCCAGTACTTTGGCCACCTCATGCAAAAAGTTGACTCATTGGAAAAGACTCTGATGCTGGGAGGGATTGGGGGCAGGAGGAGAAGGGAACGACAGATGATGAGATGGCCGGATGGCATAACTGACTCGATGGACGTNTGCCTGGGCTTTAGAGCGCAGGCTCAGTAGTGGGGCATGGATTTAGTTGCTCTGAGGCATGTGGAATCTTCCTGGACCAGGGATCAAACCTGTTTCTCTTGTTTTGGCAGGTGGATTCTTTACCACTGAGCCACCAAGGAAGCCCCGAAAGGGATCTCTTTTAGACAGAGCACTTGGGAACAGCCTCCCTGACAAGAGGGCGCTGGAGCAGGGACCTGGATGAAGTAAAGAGGGTTCTGCAGAGCACTGGGGGAGTGGCATTCTAGGCAGAAGAAACGGCAGGTCCAGTGGCCCTGAGTCAGGCACATAGCGATTCCGAGGAACAGGAAGAAGGCCAGTAGGAAGGGAGAGCTAGATATAAGGCAGATGGCCAGAGAGGCAGGCAGAGTCAGGAGGGGCAGGGGCCTGTAGAGGCTGAATGAGAGGAAGTTACCCGGGCATTAAGGGAGTGTCCTAATCTGGCTTTTGTTTTAAGATCACTCTGGTTGCCATGAAGGGGGAAAAAAAAAAAAAGCACAGCTCTGGGGCTGAAAGAACAGAGTTCAATACTGACCCCTTCCTTTGCTGTCAGTGTGACTTTGGGCAAGTGGTTTAGCGTCTCTGGGTACCCTTCCCTGGTTTATGCAAAGGACACTCGTGTCAGCTCGTAGGGTTGCTGTGAGGATGAAGTGGGGTGGCTCCCCACGCTGGGCCTGGTGTAAGGTACATGCTTTCTGGGACATGGTTCCCTGCCTTGGATGCCCTGGTGGAGTGTGTCCACTTCTACGTGGGCACCAGCACAGAATGGGGGCTTTGGGAGCTGCCTCAGATTTTAGGAGCATTCCAAGCTCTGGTCTGTGGACTGAGAATCAGCTTTGTTCTGGGGTCTCTTAAGGAGGGTGTGATGTTCATTGATTGACTTGGTAGCTGCAGAGGCTGCTCCGCTGAAGCCCTTGGGGATAAGTTCTAAGCTAGACCAGGCCACTGCTGGGATGATGTTCTGAGGTGAACCGCAGCCGGCCGAGGGTGACAGCCGCGTGCACCTGCAGGGCGGCTCACGCCAGCCTGTGAATCAGTAAATCCCCCCAACGGAGATGTGGTGACATTTACTTGAAAACAGGCCCAGAGGGTAAATCCCCAAACTGGATCATGGCTGGAAGGATCAGATTTCTTTAATAGATGGAGTAGCTGCAGAGGCTGCTCCGCTGAAGCCCTTGGGGATAAGTTCTAAGCTAGACCAGGCCACTGCTGGGATGATGTTCTGAGGTGAACCGCAGCCGGCCGAGGGTGACAGCCGCGTGCACCTGCAGGGCGGCTCACGCCAGCCTGTGAATCAGTAAATCCCCCCAACGGAGATGTGGTGACATTTACTTGAAAACAGGCCCAGAGGGTAAATCCCCAAACTGGATCATGGCTGGAAGGATCAGATTTCTTTAATAGATGGGGTTTTGCACATTTTCATGTGGAGCACAGAAACATTGGAGGCAAAAATCATTAAAAATACCAGGCTGAGATTTAGTACTAATATTATAGTTGCATATTAGACTTAATAATTAAATAATACATTTAATCTAGCTTCCAGATCACCGTCAAGATGCAAAGGATGAGTGTGTCTCCAGGGGAAACTGGTTTATGTGCAGTTTTTCAGAAATCATAGGATCCGCGGTTNAAAAAAAAAAAAGCACAGCTCTGGGGCTGAAAGAACAGAGTTCAATACTGACCCCTTCCTTTGCTGTCAGTGTGACTTTGGGCAAGTGGTTTAGCGTCTCTGGGTACCCTTCCCTGGTTTATGCAAAGGACACTCGTGTCAGCTCGTAGGGTTGCTGTGAGGATGAAGTGGGGTGGCTCCCCACGCTGGGCCTGGTGTAAGGTACATGCTTTCTGGGACATGGTTCCCTGCCTTGGATGCCCTGGTGGAGTGTGTCCACTTCTACGTGGGCACCAGCACAGAATGGGGGCTTTGGGAGCTGCCTCAGATTTTAGGAGCATTCCAAGCTCTGGTCTGTGGACTGAGAATCAGCTTTGTTCTGGGGTCTCTTAAGGAGGGTGTGATGTTCATTGATTGACTTGGTAGCTGCAGAGGCTGCTCCGCTGAAGCCCTTGGGGATAAGTTCTAAGCTAGACCAGGCCACTGCTGGGATGATGTTCTGAGGTGAACCGCAGCCGGCCGAGGGTGACAGCCGCGTGCACCTGCAGGGCGGCTCACGCCAGCCTGTGAATCAGTAAATCCCCCCAACGGAGATGTGGTGACATTTACTTGAAAACAGGCCCAGAGGGTAAATCCCCAAACTGGATCATGGCTGGAAGGATCAGATTTCTTTAATAGATGGGGTTTTGCACATTTTCATGTGGAGCACAGAAACATTGGAGGCAAAAATCATTAAAAATACCAGGCTGAGATTTAGTACTAATATTATAGTTGCATATTAGACTTAATAATTAAATAATACATTTAATCTAGCTTCCAGATCACCGTCAAGATGCAAAGGATGAGTGTGTCTCCAGGGGAAACTGGTTTATGTGCAGTTTTTCAGAAATCATAGGATCCGCGGTTTTTGAAGGAGCGTTAACAGTCACGTTGCATGAATTACCGCCACAACAAGCTTGGCCGCGTCCAGCAGTAATCACCTCATCCATTCAAAGAACATTCTTGCACACAGCATGGGGCATGGCTTGCGCTGGATTCTGGGCATGTAATTCCTCAGGGAGTGCATGTTCTAGGATGGGTGTGCATATATACATAAACTATGAGTGCTAGTTTGTTCTAGGACGGGCATGTTTATATACATAAACTACACTTCAGTCATGTCCGATACTTGCGACCCCATGGACTGAAGCCTGCTAGGCTCCTCTGTCCATGGGATTCTCCAGGCAAGAATACTGGAGTGAGTTGCCATTTCCTCCTCCAGCGGATCTATAAATAAAGTAATACATTGCAATTCGTGCTAATTTGGAGTGTATAGAAGTTGAACAGTTCCTGGGGCAAAGCACTTGCCACTTTTCTCTGGGTTCCTCTTACTATTAGAAAGACCTTCTTCCCGCCAAATTAGAATCATGTCCTACTGGTTTGCATTCATGGAATGTAGGTCTGCCCCATTGGGTCCCATTGTAAGCCCTTCTCTGTATTTAGTCCTTGGTGTGTTTCCTTGTGAGTTTCCAGGCTCTGGCGGAGGTGGGGGATCTCTCTGCCATCTTGATCTCGCTCCTCAGACCTCCCTATGGGTCCTCTTCTCCAGGGAGAGGATGTTTTAGGGGACGTGGAGGGTATGGCCAGATCACGTCCCCTCTGTCCTCTCTGTCCTCTCTGCGCTCAGTACCACTTGAGGTCACACAGTGTATCACTGAGTGGTCTCGGGTTGGTCCAGGTCCAGCTGGCTTTCCTCCCTCCATCTCACATCTGGCTGATTTTCAGAGGCAGATTCAAGAGTCCAGATTGTCCCAGGTCNGGAGGGTATGGCCAGATCACGTCCCCTCTGTCCTCTCTGCGCTCAGTACCACTTGAGGTCACACAGTGTATCACTGAGTGGTCTCAGGTTGGTCCAGGTCCAGCTGGCTTTCCTCCCTCCATCTCACATCTGGCTGATTTTCAGAGGCAGATTCAAGAGTCCAGATTGTCCCAGGTCTGTTCTTCCTGTCTGTCTACCTGCAGAGATTGCTCTGGAGCTGGAAGCTCTGTGCTCTGTCAACCAGCACATGCCTCACTCCGCTCAGCTTGGTTTTAGCCGCACTTTTGATCAACATCCTCGTTCAAGTCCTCCTTTTAACTCAGACCTTCCTCTAACTCCTTGCTCCAGTGCTACCTGGCAAATTCGGATTCAGTCGGTCGGGGTGTGGACACCAGGAGGCTCTGTTTTACAAGCTTCCTGTATTATTCTGATTGCCGTCAAGTATAGTTATCACTGATAGAAGGCAGTGACATATTGAGCAGGCTGAGGACAGAACCCAGTGACATGTCACTGGAAATTTCCTTTGGGGTTGACATCATTGACTTGTGTGTGCCCTTGGGTGTCATTAGTCAAGGAGTCTCCAATCTATCTACTTGTCATTGTATCAGACTGTCTTTCTGCATCTTGTCTTTTCTCTGAATAACTAGCCTAGGACTCATATGAACCTGGCTGGCACTTTCTCATTAACATCATTTTCTTGCCCAGGTACCCAGAAACTTCTATCAGTCAAGTGAGGACTGATGCATGTTTAATCATTCTTCTCTTCTAGGAACACTTTGCTACTTGGCTTCCAAGATCCATCACATTCTTGGGTTTCATACCTCATTAGCAGTGCCTTCTCATACTTGTTTGCAAAGTCCAGCCTCCTCTTGAACTTCTGAATTCTGGAGAAACCCCTTGTTTCTCTTCGTTCAGGCTCAAGGCCTCAAGCATCATTGATCACTGATGACTTCCAAATTTACATCTGTGGTCCTGCCCTCTTCTGAACCCCAGTCTCATGCCCAGCATCTCTACTGAAAGGCCCGCCAGGCTTCTGAAGCTTCATAGCCCAGAGAAATACTCCTGATTTCTCCCCTCACACCTTCTCTTCCCAGTTGCAGGAGATGGCGGCTCGGTCCTCTTCACTTGCCTGGGTGTTCTTGACACCCTTATCTTTTCTTCTCATACCGCATTCAGTCTGTCAACAAACACTGTCAGGTCTGTTTTGAAGCTGCATTGAGAATAGGATTTCTTCCACCTCTACACACTAGTCTAAGCTGCCGCCTTTTGCCTCTGTTAGTACAGACGCCTCTGTTGTTCCCCAGCCTCTGCTCTGTGCCTCCACTCCCAGCCCTGGCCGACTCCAAACAGCAGCCAAAGTGATTCTTTTATTTGTTTTTTATTTTTATTATTACTTCTATTTTTAGCTGCACTCACAGCTTACGAGATCTTAGTTTCTTGACCAGGGTTTGAACCTGGGCCCCCAGCAGTGAAAGCGTGGACTTCTAACCACTGAACTGCCAGGGACTTCTCCAGAGTGATTCTTTCAAGCATAAGGCAGAATCCTGTCCTGTCTCTACTCCAAGCCCCCCAGCGCATTTACTGTCTCACTCAAAGCTGAGTACAGTACTGTGTTACTTCCGGGTCCTTCTTTCCCACGCTGTGCCCGCCCTGATGCGCCCCCGCCCCTGATGCGCCCCAGCTCGCTCATCATCTTGTGTTCATCATCTCTGCCGTCTCGGATGGACCCGCCACCCCGGGGCCTTCATGCCACTTGTCCCCTGCAAGGTGCGCTCTTCGCCAGAGGTCCGCACAGCTGCTTTCCTCTGCTTCCTGGTCTCTGCTGCAGGGCCACCTTCGTCTGTGGGCCTCTCTGGCCTGTTTGAAGCAGCCACTCTCACGCTAGTCCCGGCCCTTTCCCCACTTCTGTGTGCTTTTCCCCCACTCTGTGTGGTCAAAGGATTTACCACTCACACAGATTTTTTTCCCCCCTAAACAGGACTTCTGTTTACTACTACACTCTCTTGCTTAGAACATTAACTAACTGACATGTAATAGACATTCAAGAAACATTGCTTGTGGGAGAATGAATGCACAAAGGGAAGATGAAAGCATTCTTTTCAACCCTGGCTCTATCATTCAGACCTCTAGTAAGCATGTTATCAGTTCTTACAGCCTAAAAGGAAGTAAAGTGATTTTTGGTTTCTGGTATCTGATATGGTAGGGGTTCATTCGGTGTTAGAAACAGCAGATTTCTAACATCCAGAGGAAAAAAAATTATTTCTAGCATATAAGTGGTAATCTGTGTATGATTGTCTTGACTTTGGAAGAATTGGGGATATCGTCCCTTTTCCGTTTTGCCCAGTGTTTATACCTTTTCCCTGCTTTGTGCGGGATTTTATGCAATTTGAGTTCCCCAATCCAGATTGAACCCTGGGCCCTCGGCAATGGGAGCGAGGAGTCCTAACCACTGGACCGCCAGGGAATTCCCATGGTAATGCTTTTGACTTAATTTTTAGGTAGGGGCAAGAGGCTGGGTGATAGATCACTAACAGTCGTAAGTGGGGCTGCTGCCCCCAACACTGTTGAGGGCAAGGGGGAGACTTGGCTTTTCCAAGTGGGAAAAGTGCGTTTCCCTGGTCCTCAGTATGAGCTCTTGGTTCCTCCTGCTACTGCTCACACAGCACCAGCCCTCTGGGTGGAGGGTGAACCTGGCCTGGCTTGTCTGACCTGGAAGCTCCTTGAGGGCAGGAGCCTGTCTTCTTCAGCCCATTATGCCCAGGTCTAGCACGGTGCCTCCTGCATCTTGGCTGCCGCGTACTCATGACCACGTGAATGAGAATGTGCGGGAGACCCATGGGGTCTCCCTCCCGAGTCCCCTCTCTGTCACTGCACTCTCCTGGCCTGGCAGGAGGGAGCTGGGGCACAGGGCTGGCCCTGGCAGGTGGGCTGGCCATGAGAGGAGCTCTCTAGTCTTTATCACTTTTCTCCCAGGCTGTCCTGGGGATGAGGGTGAGTCTTTTTCCTGGAGGCCTTCCCTCTGACCACTGTCTGTAATGCCAGTCTCACTTCAGAACCCACCGGTTGCTGCCTGTCACGACTGTACAGTAGGCCCAACTTGGAAGAACTTTCCCAGTTTTCCCAGGAAGGAAAAGTTAGACAAGGAGATTCAGTGACTCAAACAATTCATAACGGTGGTGGTCAAGGTAGCCAGAGGGAAGTGGTAGGTGGAAGCGGTTACCCAGGCAACTTAAAGAGAAAAATGCTTGCCTCCCCTGAGAAAGTACTTGAAGGAGACATTTCTGAGATGCCGAGAATACTTTTGAAGGCTTCATTTCATGGACTGAAATGTAAGCTTGCATCTCTTTCTCAATTGTCCATGTGATCCCCACAGGATCTCTATTGCAGCTGAATATCTGCAAACTGAACAGCTGTTGTTGAGTACCTGGAAAGTCAGCCTGTGCCCTGAGGTGCTGTAACCAGTATGCTTAGCAGAGGCATGAAATACGTTAGGGAAAACAACCTTAATTTTTCTCTTTTTGTATGTCCCTGTAAATTTTTTTGCAGAGAAATTTATCAGGAATGAAAATTCAGGTGGATCAAAAATTGAGGGTCTTTGTTGTCCACCCTCAGATACCACAGTCCTACCCCAGGTCAGGAAGATGCCCTGGAGGAAGAAATGACATCCCACTCCAATATTCTTGCCTGGAGAAATCCCATGGACAGAGGAGCCTGGTGACTACAGTCCACAGAGTCGCACAGAGTTGGACATAACTGAAGCGACTTAGCACACACGCATTCTCATTTTAGGCACCAGTCCAGGCCCAGTTATTACAAATGAAAATACTGGTCAGTCATGAATGAGTCTTTGCGACCCCATGGACTAGTGCCCACCTCTGTCCATGGAATTCTCCAGACAAGAATACTGGAGTGGGTTGCCATTTCCTTCTCTAGGGAATCTTCCCAACCCAGGGATTGAACCCGGGTCTCCTGCACTGTAGGTGGATTCTTTACCATGTGAGCCACCAGGGAAGCCCAGTTATTAGACAGGGCTGGATAAAAATTGAAACCCCAAACCTCACTTTGCTTTAAAATGTTTGCCTTGCCTGGCACAGTCAACCTTGGGCCCCTGGAGAGAGGAAGGGGCGAGGCCTTTGCCCCCTGCTTCCTCCTGTCCCCCTCCCTGATCCCCCAGAGGTTTCTCTCGCACTTCCTGCCAGGGCAGAAATGTGGGTGCAGCTTTGCTCTCTGAGCCTGACAGGTGGTAGAGGGGATGGTGCCTTGGCCCTTTTGAAGTTTCCCCAAGAGTCCCTCTGCCTTGCAGTTCCCCTCTGCTGGGTGGGCATCTCTGTTCTAGGTGGCCACCCAGTACCCCTGCCCAGACCTGGTATCTCCGAGCTTCCTCAGGGATCCTCTTCAAACTTCCTTACTAGGTTTCGGATGAAAAGAAATCTGCTCCCTTATCTAGGAAGTGGAGTCACACAACACAGCAATAGCTTTCTCCAGAGAAATCTCATTTCATAACCCAGCCCCTCACCCCCTTGATTTCACTGAGGTGTGCAAGAGAAGGAACTTCTCTGCTTCGTGGTGTGTGTGTGCGTGCACACAGTAGGAGGTCATCTCCTATTCACTTGGGTTTTCAGATCGTGACCAGTGAAGTCTGAGGTAAGACTGTCATACTTTTCCTAACGTTTTAGAGACAGGTATATGTTTCCCAGGTGGCTCTAGTGGTAAAGAACCTGCCTGCCAATGCAGGAGACATAAGAGACGTGGGTTTGGTCCCTGGCCAGGAAGATCCCCTGGAGGAGGGCATGGCACCCCACTCCAGTATTCTTGCCTGGAGAACCCACGGACAGAGGAGCCTGATGGGCTGTAGTCCGTAGTGTTGCAAGGACTTGGACGCAACTGGAAGACTTAGCATGCATGCACGCACATATGATGTTACGCTGGAAGCAAGAACAGTGTTGCCCACTGCTGCTTTTTCTCTCTAGACAGTAGAGCATTGTGGTTGGAACACCGCTCTCGGCTCAAACCCCTGCTCTGCCACTTTCTCACCTGGGTCGCCTGGCAAGTTACTCCGTCTCTGGGTCTGTGTCCTGCCATGGAAAATAGTCGTACCTGGAAAGTTAACTGTGAGGGGGAAATTATCCAGGTAGCTCTGAGCCTGGCAGAGTCAGCGCTCAGTCGCGTAGCTCTTACGTGCCATTCATCCCACAATTCAGCATCACCACAGGGCCTCCCAGCAGCTTCCTTAGCCTCTACCTGCTGCCCAAGGAATGAGCTTTCTGAATTCACATGTGACCCTCCTCTGCTCAGAATGCCTTCAGAGTCAAACCCAGCCAAGCTCCGCCAGCCTCTGTCTCCTCTCACCACTTGTGACAGTCACACGTACACCCCACGGTGGGCCAGGTCCTGCCACTTTGTCTCTGCCCTTGCTGACATGACCTTCTGCCCCTCCTGTGTACACTCACGTAACACACACTAATACTTCTTCCCAGAACCCTCCTACTAACCTGTCCCCCCTTCTAGACTAGCTCCTGAGGGTGTCCCCATACATTCACCCTGAATATCCATGACTTGCACAGTACCCGGCACCTCTCGGGTGATTCCCAGGAAACTGTTTGCTCAGGGGTGAATGAGCTGTGCGTCTCTGAAGCTCTAGGATACAGTGATCACTTACCACTACATTAGACTTTCGTTTGTTGTTTGGGGTTTTTTTTTTTTTTTTTTGCTTTAGTTGCAGGGACACTGATCAGAGCCTTTACTACATATTTCAGTTTAAACTTTTTACTGAGGAATATTCTGGATATGTTTCTCATCTTCTGCACATGGACACGAAATACCTGGAGAGTGGCTCGGAACATGCTGGGTTTTTGAAAAATGACTTTTGCAGGTGGCTGTGTTTCCTTGTTCGAAGAGGCAGTTGCTCCACCCAGGTGGCGGTGGTGGTTTCCTGGCCTGAGCGCAGTACCAGCGAGGGCACCACACGGCTGACCTCCCCATCGGAGGCTCGGTTGCAGGATTTTCTGGAGCCCTGAGAGATGACTGTCTCTTTTCTTCTTTCTCACCACAAAAGCAGGTCATGGCCATTTTTTATCTTCAAGAAAGGATTACTTGAATCTCACCATGACCTTTTCTGACAAGAAAAATACGGGAAACCACATGTCTTGAAAGCGTCTGGTCTTCCTTTAACCTCGTGTCTTTTTGCCAGGTTGTGAGTTATGCTGCCCTGCGCCCTTACATCTCCCTGAACTGCTCAGGTCCCAGCAAGCTCCTGTCTCTCTACATCATCTCCCTGCATTCTGCAGCAGTTCCTTAGACAGACAGGGGTTCTGGGGTGTGCAGAGCAACTTTGTCCTGTAACATCTGTAGAGGATCTCTGATGACTTGTTGGAGGCAGGTGGCCCTGTGGCCTAGCTTGGACTTCCTGTGGTCATTGTCACCAGCTTTCCAGGACCTCCCCCTCCAAGTAGCTCTTTGCTTGAAACTGTCCTGTCTTGGCATTCTTTCTCAAGTAGGGAAATGCTGCTCCCCTTCTTACTCTAGGAAAACTGGTGCCCGTCTCACCCAGTGTAGTGTAGAGAGGGTGGGCGAGGCAGGACGCAGGATCATAAATCTCAAAGGGACCCATCTGGCCTGGCTGTGCCTGCACATTCCATAGGCTTGTCTCTGTTTCTCATCCAGCCGCTGGAAGGAATGTGCTCGTATATGCCAAAGCAGAAGAGTCCCAGACCTTAGGGACTTATTGATGCTATTTTTGCCTTTTTTTTTTTTTCTCTGTGAGTTGAGAGAAAAGAAAGTGGAATGAAGCTCACCAGGTGGCACACACAGGCCGCTCTGTGCTGCTGGGGAAAACCACAGATACTCCTGAGGTTTATGGGTTTGAAACCCTCCTGGAGCTTTGCTTGCATGTTCATATCTGCACATGTGTAGAAACCTCTTACTGGAAGAAACAGTAACACTCAGAACATAGTCCTTGATTGCAGAACCCTGGAAAGCAATGACTTAAATTCCAGAGGTTATTGAATGCATGAGGTGCTGATGAGGAGATGGAAGCTGGAGGGAAGGTGGGCTGATTTTTCACATCCTGACTGAGACATCCCAGGGTCTTCTCAGGTGGTGCTAGTGGTAAAGAAGCCACCTGCCAAGGCAGGAGATGTAAGAGAGGGGAGTTCGATCCCGGGGTCGGGGAGTTCCCTTGGAGGGGGATACGGCAGCCCACTCCAGCGTTCTGGCCTGGAGAATCCCCTGGACGGAGGAGCCTGATGGGCTAGTCCATGGAGCTGCACAGAGTCGGACTCAGCTGCAGCGACGGAGCACACACACACTGAGGCATACCAGGCCTATCGGACCCCTGAAGGGGGAGCCCTCACAGGGATGGGACGTGGCTCAGTAACTGGAAAGTCTTCCAGGAGCCGTGACACTCTGGTGGCTGGAGAGTGCCTGGTTGGGTTTCTAAGCAGCAGGTGTGTAATCTCGGCCACGTGGTGGCTGACCTGCACCTGGCTGCTTCTCTCTGCTCTCTCCTCTGCTTCACCGCTTCTTTGTACCCTTGGCTCCCACCCCCTCGTGGCTCCTGCTTACTCCTGACCTCTCTCTCCCTTCTGCCTTTACTCTGAGTGCCTTTCAGGTGACTTCCCATTTCTCGAGAAAGAAGGTTGATTGGCAGGTCAGTTCCTCCCTCCTCCTTAAGACATTATCCTACGTGGGCGTGGCTTTCTTGGAAGTGGGTCAGGCAGGCCAAGTGCCAGAGCAAAATAGATTTCTCTCCGAAGCTGTTGGTTAGAGGCCCCTCTAGCGTGCTTCTATAGCAGAGGTCCCTGACAATTTGGGCACCAGGGACCAGTTTCGTGGAAGACAGTTTTTCCATGGGATGGGCTGGGGCCGGGGGATGGTATGATTCAGGCGGTAGTGCAGTGATGGCGGAGTGGCACAAGGAAGCTTTGCTTGCTTGCTTCTTACTGTGTGGTCCTGATTCCTAACAGGCCGTGAGCCAGGGCCTCTGTTCTATAGCATCCGCTGTCATCCTCTTGGTCCAGTATAGTAGTGATGAAATGATGATGCTGATCAACTTTGATTGAATTCTAATTATTTGCCAAAGATGTAGCCTAATATTTGAATTTACTTGGATTATTTTCTACATCCTCAGAGTAACATTATGATGTAGGGTACCATTTCACAGATGTGGAAACTGAGGTTTAGACAGGTTTGGTAACAACCAAGATCACTTAAGTAGTAAGTAGTGTAACTGAAATTCAAAACAACGTAGTCTATATTGCAGCATCCTCTCTGTCTGTCCTACATTTAACCCTTGTCTGTTGTTCAGTTGCCAGGTCGTGTCCAACTATTTGTGACCCTGTGGGCTGCAGCACATCAGGATTCCCTGTCCCTCACCATCTCCTGGAGTTTGCCCAAGTTCATGTCCATTGCATCAGTGATGCCATCCAACCATCTCATCCTCTATCCTCCTTTCTCCTCCTTCTTCGATCTTTCCCAGCATCAGAGTCTTTTCCAAGGAGTCTGTTATTCACATCAGGTGGCCAAAGTATTAGAGCTTTAGCTTCAGCATCAGTCCTTCCAATGAATATGCAGGACTGATCTCCTTTAGGATTGACTGGTTTGAGCTCCTTGTTGTCCAAGGGACTCTCAGGAGTCTTCTCCAGCACCACAGTTCAAAAGCATCAATTCTTTGACACTCAGCCTTCTTTATGGTCCAACTTTCACATCCATACATGACTCCTGGAAGGACCATAGCCTTGACTATACAGACCTTTGTTGGCAAAGTGATGTCTTTGCTTTTTAACACACTGTCTAGGTTTGTCATAGCTCTTGCCTGAAGTGAAAGTAGCTCAGTCGTGTCTGACTCTGTGATCCCATGGACTATACAGTCCATGGAATTTTCCAGGCCAGAATACTGGAGTGGGTTGCCGTTTCTTTCTCCATGGGATCTTCCCAACCCAGGAATCAAACCCAGCTCTTGTCTGTAGACTACCCCTTTTTCTGGATTCCAGGGGAAATTGCAGGTGAGCCAGGGAGCTTGATGTACAGGGTGGTTTGTACAGAAGGAGACTGGAATGCTCTCTGCCACACCCTAGAGCAGGCTTGTCTGAGTGGCTGGAATTTCAGTCTCCCTTATACGGCTTCCCTGGTGGCTCAGACAGTGAAGCGTCTGTCTACAATGTGGGAGACCTGGGTTTGAGCCCTGGGTTGGGAAGAGCCCCTGGAGAAGGGAATGGCAATCCACTCCAGGACTATTGCCTGGAAAATCCCATGGACAGAGGAGCCTGGTAGGCTACAGGCCATGGGGTCGTAACGAGTCGGACACGACTGAGCGACTTCACTTTCTTTCTTTCACTTTGTATGGTGACAGATGCACATCAGTACATTTCTTGTTTGTTGACTCTCTAAACTTCTGTTATAATGATATTGCCTCAGCTGTGTTCCATTAATGCATCTTATTTCTTAGACACCTATTGGTCTCCTTGCTTAGTTCTGCGAGAGACTGTCTAGTACTTCGGGGATAGTGGAAATCTTCTCTTTTCACTGGTGAATCATCACTTGAAAGCTCCAGATTGATATGCCAAGAGCTAGTTGTCTTATAGCCAATTTGTGGACTGGCTAATTTGCTGAAAGTATTTGTTTCAACTTTTTAAATTGGCTGCTGTTCGTTTTGTCTATAGCAGCACTTTGTTATGGTCAATTTGTTTTTGCCTCTGCTGCCTGCTGCAGCAGCAGCTGTGGACTTGGAGTTGACTGAGAGTCACAAGTATATAGAAACAGGTATAGATAGTATGGGCTTCCCCCATAGCTCAGCTGGTAAAGAATCTGCCAGCAATGCAGAAAACCCTGGTTCGATTCCTGGGTTGGGAAGATCCACTGGAGAAGAGATAGGCTACCCACTCCAGTATTCTTGGGCTTCCCTTGTGGCTCAGCTGGTAAAGAATCCGCCTGCAATGGAAGAGACCTGGGTTTGTTCGATCCCCAGGTTGGGAAGATGCCCTGGAGAAGAGAAAGGCTACCCACTCCAGTATTCTGGCCTGGAAAATTCCATGGACTATATAATCCACAGGGTTGCAGAGAGTCAGACACGATGGAGCGATGTTCACTTTCACGTAGATAGTATGAATATGAATTCTTATGAATGCTCATTTATACTAATTTTTCTTAATATAATCTTTATACATTAACAGGCTTCCCAGGTGGTGCCAGTGGTATAGAACCCACCTACCAATGCAGGAGGCATAAGAGAGAGGGGTTCAGTCCCTGGGTTGGCAAGATTCCCTGGAGGAGGACGTGGCAAAACACTCCAGTGTTCTTGCCTGGAGAATCCCTTGGATAGAGGTTTGCAAAGAGTCTGACATGACTGAAGTGACTTAGCATGCATGCAGTGTATTAACAAAGAATATGTATATAGGGAATCCGCCTATGTCCTTGAGACTGTGGTATTTGAATATATTCTTCTTGTGACCTGCAGTCTTGGTCTCTGGCTTTCTCTCTCATTCCGCCTCTTTCCTTTCCTGTCTTTGCTGCTGCTGTTCAGATTTTCACCTTCACATCAGCCATCACAAATGACTAAAGGAGCAAGTACATGCGGACAGCTACCCTGCTTCTCATCCGTTTATCCTTATGCCAAGGAGATTCCACTTCAGAGGATATTTTCTGAGCTTACCCACAAAATCTAGTGCCCTTGATGTCTTTGCCTCCCAGGGCTTTGCTGCAGGATACACGCAGGAGGAAGAGGAGGTCTTCCTAGCGGGGTGCACATGCAGGCTGTGTGTGTTCTCACATCAGCAGTGGTCTGGGGTGCAAAGGAGGGCAACCAGGTAACCTTTTGTATTAGTTTATTTTTTTTCAATAAGTTTGAGTTTTAAAAAGTTGTCATTTAAACCCAAGGACGGAACACTCAAGTCAATATGGAGAACTAGAGCTGAAATCATGTCCGGATTGTCGGTGACATAGACAAAACCTGAAAGTTCCTTCCATAACTGCTTGATTCATAAATGATGCTGAGTTGATAGTGAGTCAACATGAATGAGACTATTTACACTGACTCAGTTGCTGTGTGGACTGGAAATATCAACTAGCTGAGGAAAGGTATCCTTAAATCTAACACCTTCCCATCCCACCTCCCGTCTGTTCCTCACCCCACCCCCAACACTTTTTTCCAGTGTAAATTGGGAGCTTTAGTTTTTTTTTTTTTTTTAATAAAAACTCAAATGGATAAATTTTATTTATTTTTTTAATTGAAGGATAATTACAATATGGTGTTGGTTTCTGCTAAACATCAACTTGAACTAGCCAGCCACAGGTATACCTATGTCCCCTCCCTCTAGAACCTCCCTCCCACCTCCTACCCCATCCTGCCCCTCTAGGCTGTCAAGAGCCCCAGTTTGAGTTCCTTGCATCATACAGCTAATTCCCACTGGCTATCTGTTTTACACATGTTAGTGTATATGTTTCCATGCTGCTCTCTCCAGAGAGCTTTAGTTTTGGTTGTGCTTGTGTGTGTGTGTGCCTATGTATGTACCCATACATGCGGTGATAAAGCACAGTGTATTCAGTGCTTTGTTTTGTTGTGTGGAGCTCCTCAGGTGCAAATCGGCTCCAGATAGAACCTGTTTATGCAGTCATGGAGTCTAAAGATCCTGAGTGACTTGCAGAACTCATGGTCAGGCCAGGATCTAATATCAGCAGGATTTCTACCCCTACTCTCGTTACCCATTTCTCGCTGCAGACTGACTTTCTCGGCAAAGTGAAAAACGCACCACACGAGGCTCCAGAGTTGAACCTTTTATAGCTTCAGCCACTAGAGACAGATATTTATTCTAAATCCTGGGGTTGAGGAAGGGGGATTTCAGGCTTTCTGACTCTCACCCAGAGAACTCTTGAGTAGCTCATGGGGTGGGTTTGGGGAGAGTGGACCTTTACGAGGAGGAGGAGGCCCTGTTCCCAGAAGAACAAGGTGGTGCCCTCTTCTAGGTTCCTCGAAGCCTAGGTGTCTGCTGCCAGCGGGCTTGCACATTCCTGAGGATTTACCACAAATCTGAATGTCTATTTTAAATCCCTTGGCTGACTTAACTGTAATCTTAGACTTTTTTTTTTTTCCCTTCCGGCTTCTTGTTAACTACAAGGTTGAATTATAATTATTCTTCAGCCGGCATGTTCTAGCACTTCTTACTCATTTGTCAAATTGAGCTTAGCATAATCGAAAAGTCCAGGGAAAGACCCCATCTTTGAGACAGCAGGAGGCTGAGCTGTCCGCTGCCCATCATTTTTTGTGATCCTCAGTCTCTGTTGCCACGATTATGTTCAGCTCCTCTTTGGCCGCTCTGTGTCGTTAGAAGCAGTAAGACTGCTCTTGGTGACTATTAGGAGGCATTGCACAGGTGAAAAAGTCTTTTTCTTATCTCCATTCAGGTAAGCCATCCTAATCCTAAGGAAAAGAAAACTGGGCATCAACTGCCACACTTTGTGTTTTAAGATTTGAGTCGGTTTCCAACAGATAACTACCTGGAATTCATTAAAAATAAAGTTCTTGGTCGTGTTTTCTGTCCTTTGCAGAATGTTATTTCCTCCGAGCTCCCAGTATCTGGCTCCAGCCTTGTCTTTTGCCACAATGTAGGATTAAATGAGTAGGATCTGCAGTCCGGCTCGGGCCCCAAATGATTGTTGTTTCCATGGAAACAGTTGAAGGCCTCTCAATTAAAACTGCCCCTGCAGGCTGGGGAATCTAAAAGTATGAAAATGAGTTTGTCTGAGAAGCCAAATTCTCATATTCCAAATTAAACCCAGAGAGGACCGTGCCCCAGGAATCCACTGACAGTTGGGATCGCACTTTTTTTTGCCTTTAAGGGAGGGGATGTCTTGGTATGTCAGGCCCAGGTGTGTGTATGTGTATATGTGTGTGTTGGGTTGCTTGTTTTGCTGAATTCCCCAGATAACTGTCCTTGTTATCCATGGAGCTGTTTGTGTATAGCCGTGGATCACCGAAGAGTGTTTGGGAACAATCTGATCTTTGCTCAGACTCTGGTGTGAATCACAGACAACAAGCCCATTAAACATGGATGAAATCATAGAAAGGTCTTAAAGTTGGAAGGAACCTAAAGGTCAGTAAGTCCCTGTTCCCCCTTCACTTGAGAATCCCTCCTGGAGCCCTGCTGACAGAGGTTCATAGCTTTGACTCCCCCGTGAGGGGAAGCCTTGGTTTCTCAAGCAGCCTTCTCCAACCCATGACTGGAGACCTGCTGGCATTAGAAAGGTCTCTTTGGGCTGGAACTGAGATCTCTTCCTGTCTCTTCTAGTCTTGGTGCCAGGTAAATTGAATCTACTTCTCCCATAATTAAGCTGACTTTATAAAGTGTAAGAATGTTATCACATAGCCCAAAAGCCCTCTCCTCTCCTGGCTGAGTGGGTCTGAAACATCAGGACCTGAAGTATTAACACTCACGTTCACATGCATTTTGAGGGGAGAGGTTGATTTCTCCCCATTGCGCGACCCTCACCACTTACTGTCACTTAGATTTTGTCTGACTTTTTTAGCAATTTTTTTTTCCCCTCAGCATCGTTTGTGTAGGTGGAGAATTGGTTATGGTATTTCTGTGTTTTCCTTTTTCCCTGTGCAGTATTCATAGTTCAGAACTTGGAACTCTAAGAAACACAAGATTGGATCAAACCATTGGTCTATGCAGCTTCATGAAGGGTGTGGTTGCCTTATATGATGTCACCCCAGACATTAGTGAATACACCCTACATTCCTAAGTGTTTAATAATCTCTCAGCCCTTCATTTGTGGCTTTATTTAAACTCTGGCCTTTTTCATAAGGTTTAATTGAACATTGTAAGAGTCCTTTATGCCTCATGTGTACTATTACTAACATTCTATTATTGTCCTTAAGGTGATCCCTGCCCACCCCTGCCCCCCACAAGAAACGAAAACCTTGCAAATTCTCTTGTTCAATGTTGCTGCAACTTTAAAATGGGTTAAAACATAAAAACCCTAAACTCCAGTGTTGATTAGTGCTGACTGAGAGGTGCTGGGAAGCAAATACACAGCTTCCATTTGGTAGACAAGGATTATTGAAGTAGGTATTCTCTTCTGGTTCTAAAAAATCAATACCTGTGAGACCTTCAGCAAGCCACCAGACCTCTCTGTTTCCATTGTCTTCAAGTGTAAAAGGAGATGATTGCTTCCAATCCTTCCAGGTTGTTGGGAATGCTTTGAAAACAAATTGTTTAATTTTAAAGGCTTTATAGCAAACTATATCATGGTACTCTGGGGGTATTTTGAGAGCTCAAAACAACTTTAATAAGATAAAAAAAATATTGATATTGGATATTTAAGACTCACAGACTTCCACAGTTTCAAAATAACAGCTGGCCTCTGTAAGAATGAATATTAAATATATACCTTCCATTATAGAGAAAAAAAATCTCATATAATTTCTAACATAGATTCTGGGTGGTATTTATTTATTTTATTATTATTATTTTTTAGAGCTTCCATTTTACTTTATTTTACTTTACAGTACTCTATTGTCTGGGTGGTATTTAATGTGATATCACACTTAAGGAAGCAAAGATTTCAGTAAAGAAGTGGTATTATTTGTGGAGAGATGAAATTACTCTGGGTTCTTTTGGCAGAAGAATAAATAGGTTGCAAGCTGGGAAATAACCTCTGATTTGTAAGTAATTTAAATCGCAGTCCTTAAAAAAGGGGGAGTAAGGAAATACCCTAGTAACTCAACATGGGCAGCCCATCAGTACAAATCACCCAAGTGGGCTTTGGGGATATGAGCTTGATGGGGTCTCCTGAAAGTTCAAGGATAGGCCTGAGGTGAGTTTTTCTCTGGAAGACTTTTAGGGTCTTGGGGCTGGGGCTGGCTGCCATGTCAGCTTTAAGATTGCAGCTCTAGCCTTATTTCCTGAGAAATGCCAAGGGCTTGGGGCTGGCCCTGGTCTGGCATCTGCATGCCCCGGGGCTGGTAAGGATGACTCCTTTTGGGTGTTGAAAGGTGTTTTTCCTACACATCTGTTTTTTACGCAAGACCACTTGTATTTGGAGATACAGAAAGCAGTTAACAACCGTATCTTTTCCATACAGGGTCTAGTGACAGTTTCTTGGGATCATGTCTTCGCTTTATATAGTTTTATCAAAAATATGAACCCATCTAGACCTTGGAAAGAAAGTAGTTTTTCTTCTCTTTTTCTTTTCTTTTCTCTGTTTTGTAGTGTTTCTTGATGTGATGTGACGTGATCACATCCCCTGTGGAGGTTTTCCTGGGGTGGGGCGGGGAGAGACCACAGCAATCATTTTTTCATGCTGGAAAACTGACCCTGCCTCCCGACGCCCTGTTGTGTGTTCTGTCCAACAGGGAGTTCTCTCCAACATCTCTTCCATCACCGATCTCGGCGGCTTTGACCCGGTTTGGCTCTTCCTCGTGGTGGGAGGAGTGATGTTCATCCTGGGATTTGCTGGGTGCATTGGAGCTCTGCGAGAAAACACTTTCCTTCTCAAGTTTGTAAGTACCATACTCCACTTACACACCAAGAGCCAGACCTTCATCTCACATCAGGAGGACACCCTGTTGAGGCAGGAGTGAGCCGCAACCAAAGGCACTGGCAATACTGTGGCCTGGGTAATGCTTCTCTTTTAGATCACTTTAGATGCCCAGCACCACTACCCGTGTGCCTACGTGCTAAGTTACTAAGCTGTATCTGACTCTTTGCCACCCTATGTACTGTAGCCTCCAGGCTTCTCTGTCCATGGGATTCTCCAGGCAAGAAGACTGAGTGGGTTGCCATGCCCTCCTCCAGGGGATTTTCTAGACCCAGGGGTTGAACCCATGTCTCTCATGTCTCTTGCACTGGCAGGTGGGTTCTTTATCACTAACACCACCTGGGGAGCCCCTTCTACCCGTGGCTCCTTAATAACATCAGCACCATTCATGGAGGTTTTGTACATAGATATCACAAGTCTGCAGTCCAGCCCTGAAAGTAGCTTTAGGACTAAAGTAGGTCTGTATATGTATCTGGTTTTCTTCCTTTGGGTGATTTTTGCCCCATCTTTTAAGCACATAGTCAGTAGAAAGCTGACTGACTTTCAGGTGTTGGTTCAGAGAAGCCAGACATAAGCACAGTGGCTGTGACCTGTCCAGATTAAATCTGTTAAACAGNGTATCTGGTTTTCTTCCTTTGGGTGATTTTTGCCCCATCTTTTAAGCACATAGTCAGTAGAAAGCTGACTGACTTTCAGGTGTTGGTTCAGAGAAGCCAGACATAAGCACAGTGGCTGTGACCTGTCCAGATTAAATCTGTTAAACAGTAGGTTCTGGTGACTATAGAGAAACAGTAAACACACATTTCTTGTGTTCTCTGCTAGTGCAAAGGCCGCCTTTGTGTGACCAGTGTAATTTTTAGATCGCTTATAGGATACTTGGTGTGATCTGTTAGCATGAATACTTTTGGAGGAGTTTGACTCAGGGGTAGATAAGTATTAAAAGTCAAGAATGAAAAGGAAAAGCCCCTTCCTTTGGAGGTTTCTTCCATAGGCGATCAAAATGGCACGTGCTTCCCTGTGTGTCTCTGAAGTCAGTTTGGTAGGTGTAGTCAGTGGTCAGGGGTGTGCCTGTCTGTCCGGAGCCTGGCATTCTGGTGGGTGTCTGTCTCATGGCACAACAGCATCCACTTCCCTCTCCAAGAACAGAAAAATGAACTTAAATTAAAAAACAAACAAACAAAACAACCCACCTTTCCATGAGGAGGGAAGACCGTGGGACTTGGAGAGATCTGCGTTAGTGCTGCAGCTGCTGTCCCTGGCTCCTCCTCTCCCGCTGCTCATGCAGCATCGTCTAGGGACACGGTCACCTCAAACAGGAGCATCAGCTGCAGCTGGTCCCAGCAGCCACGCTGCCTGGGATTCCCATCTTAGCACTTTCACCACGTCTCCTCTGGCATCTTTTCTTGAATTTCCCTAAGAAAAGCAGACTCAGTTTCACCATCTGTGCCCCCAGGCTCTTTTTGAATTTCAGCGCCTCTGCCTCAGACAAGGTTCTGGAGGCTGTTTAACTTGAACGTTCATATAACTCATGCGGACAGGGGAACCAAGGATTGCTTGGTCCTGTGTGCAGTTTAATGAGCGCTTGGTTCCCTGTTCTTTATACGTAGGTCTGTGTTGCAAGTAAAGACTCTTCCTGCTACGCGAGAGAGCAGGGTTCAATCCTTGGGTTGGGAAGATCCCCTGGAGAAGGAAATGGCAACCCAATCTAGTATTCTTGCCTGGAGAATCCCTGTGGACAGAAGGACCTGGCGGGCTACAATCCATGGGGTCACAGACAGTCAGACGTGAACTGAGCGACTAATCACAGCACTACCACACGTTGCAAATAGTTTTCAACACACACAGACACAGACACACAGACACACAGACACACTTTATTCCCTACCTAGTCTTGACATCTGGAGTCCTCCGGAGAGCTTTGTCCCTGATTGTGACCTACCAACCCACCAGTCTTCTTGACATGAGATATTTCTAAATGTTTGAGCTCACCTCACTCAGCTTTTCTATAGCCTCAGTGGCCTCAGATCATACTTACTGCTGGCCACTATTTTATCCAGTGTTAGTCTCCTTTTCCCCTTTAATGTGATTTACTTGCATATGGTTTAGTTTATAAGGGTAGTATCTTTAGTAGATCTGATGATTTTTATAGTTGAAGATACCAGAGTTAACTGAACAGACAGAAATACATACATTTCTCTAGATTAGCATCTTAATTTACGAAGTCCCACATTGAAAATGAAGAGAATTGTGTGTGTGTGTGTGTTTTTTTTTTTAAGACTTGGAGAATATTTTAAATGCCCTCTCTCTCCACTTAGTACAATCAAAACTGTCCTAGAATATGCTTTGAGCAGGAGCTGTGACAGAAGTAGGAAGTAAATGTCAACACAGCTCCAAACAGTCTCAAAGGTTGGATGCCAGAATGCTAAGAGAAATGCTGAGGGAAATCCAGGAGCTGGGAATGGAGCTTCCTGGTTGACTAAGGCCCTGAGATGAAGCCTGTGCGTCAGTCTCTGCCCCATAGGAAATGGGGGAAATTAGCTCATGGCATCCGAGGGAGGCAGATTTCTGCCAAATACTTGAGAATTTTATTTGGACTCAATTTCTGATTATGTACGTTATGATTCATTATGGGAAAACATACCAGAGTGACTAGAAAGTGAACTTGCCTCTATGATGGAGGCAAGGACAGACATCTGATTAATACCTTTGCATGGCCTCTGGTTTGCGTGTACACGCCTGTGAACCAGCTATGGTTTTTCTCATTCCTATAGTGTGTTATCTGTTATATTTACATGAGTAGAGTACTCCCTGATAAAGGAGGTAGTCGTTTATGTGGTGGGGTAGGCACTGTGTGAAAAAATGATAGGATTTTTTTCCTCTCTTTTTTCTAGATTGAGGAAAGCTTACTTTGAAATTATTGGTACTACTGATGACTGTTAAGAGCTGTTTAGCTTCTTTTTCTGGTGAACTCACCAAGGACCGATAGCCAGGAGCTCCGTGGAACCTGAGGGGCTGAGCTAGAAGGTCTAGAACTGGCCTAAACCTTGGGGTCCTAGACTTTGGCAGGCCCTTCTTTCTTCCTTTGAAACCCTGCCTCCCCTCCCTCTTGCCCCGCCTCCAAGCATTTTGGATAAACACTGTCTAATGTGGAAAGACCTGGCCCCACGGTCCTCTGTGGCCTCCAGCCCCAATCACAGAAGACTGTGGGCTCTCTGGGGGCTGGGCTGTGGTCCTACCTGCCCTTGACTCTGCAAGGCCCACCCAGGCCAGGGCCTGCGCTCTCAGGGGCCGTTCAGTAGATGTTTGTTGAATTTAAAAAAGCATAAAAAAAAAAATTTTTGTAGGCAAATTACGACGCTTCCTTTGCACCCCTCGCCAGTGTGTTTTCCTCTCCTGAGCACCTTGCTGTCTGAATGTAGACACAGCAGCAGCTTTTGCGCCTTTGCCCCTCAGCCACTCAGTGAGTGGCAGGAGCCCAGCAGATCGGGCGGCCCCAGTGTCAGCCTCTCTTTCCTTGTCACCAGAAGTTTACCCTCTGGTCCTTTACAGCTTCAGTTCTCATAATCCGTTTGAGTGAAGTAGTTTGCAAAGGGTGAGAACGTGGGGGTGGGAGGAGGCGGAAAGAAGCATGGGCGTGAGTGGGATGTAGATATGACTAAGATGAGGCACTTCTGGGCGTTTTAGATGAAAGGGAAATTTCTCCAGATTTATGGGCAATGACCGTGTATCCTGTGGTCTCCAGCCTTCCTCTTAAATTCTCATTGTCTACGTCAGCCGGAAGTCTTCCTCTGGCTATGTGTTGCTTCTGTTTAAAATATGACGAGCCTGGTGCTTCACAAGGAAGGCTGGTACGGCTCGCATTCCCAAGAAAGTGCTCAAACCAGAGGTTTCATTTTATTTTCATGATGGGAAGTTTTGTTCGTGTCACAGCTTACCTCCTCCCCACCTCCTACTCCCCACCAACTTCCTCTGTGACCTCTTCATCTAAGATGAACACATCTGCTCTTTACCCTGTGTAGCAGGTGCAAAGGGGAATTAAAAAATGGTGTCCTGAATCCGGAAAAGGAATATATTGCATCCAGAATCAAGGCCACAGTAGCAAATGACAGACAGTCTTAAAAAAATAGGGATAATTTATCTTTCAACATTACAAAAGCTTACCAGAGGTAGGGGCAGGTCATTGTTCAAGCGTCTGACAAGTGCATTAATCAGGAGAAACTCATTAGGCGTTAATGTGGGTCTAATGAGAAATTCCTATTATCCATGTTTGCTTATGGGCTTTGTTGGTTAATTACCAAAATGGAACACCAGAGCCCCTAAAATGTGATTATGAAATGATTTTTAAAAATTCTTTTTTGGAGTGTAATACTTTATTAATGAATCTTAAGAAATTGAAGGTTATCTGCTTTGGGCATGGGTAATAACCCAGTATAATTACAAACCTTTTTAGAAGAAACCATTTAACTATATATGACCAAAAATAGCACTTACAACTGTTCTCTGTGTGTCTTTTGTTTTAGTTTTCTGTGTTCCTGGGAATTATTTTCTTCCTGGAGCTCACTGCTGGGGTTCTGGCATTTGTTTTCAAAGACTGGATCAAAGACCAGCTGTATTTCTTTATAAACAACAACATCAGAGCATACAGGGATGACATAGATTTGCAGAACCTCATAGACTTCACCCAGGAATATGTAAGTTTAAATTTGGCTTATTTTCAGGTTGAAAGCCTTCTTGGGAGGATGAACCCAGTGAACGTTCCTCCTGGCTTCTGCATCTGCCGGTTGCAACCTACCTCTGACTCTTCTGCATGGTTTTTTTTTTGTTTGTTTGTTTGCTTGCTTGTTTTCTAACTTGCTGTATAAGTTACATGATTTGTATTCTAATGGGAAATGTCTGATTTTTCACTTATCTCAGTTTCTACTAAGAACAAAGAAGAAAACTCTTAGGCAAAGAGGTTATCATCAAGGGGGCTCACTCCTGTCAACATCTGAAGACTCTTGTTTTCCTATAGGTTTACCCTCTTTCTGTGGGCGGGAGGTTAAATGTGGATTTTTTTCTATTCTTGGTCCCCTTCCTGGTCAGTCTCCATGCTTCATATCTCATAATAATGTACTTAGCAATAGAATATTTATCCACCAAGTTCCTAAAATTATGCCTATCCGAATACCTGGAACTGAAAACCGAGAAACTTCTAAGCCTTGGTGACTTGTCACGAGTGAGTAATCTATAGAGCAGAGCTACCTCCCATTCTAGTTTCTCAATGTGTCTGTGAGACAGTGGCCTCTGCGGTGCAAATGAGGTGGCAGATGCCCTGTTCCACTCAAAATGCAACATGGTATAAACAAGGGACCAGAAGACACACAGCAAGTGCCAAAATCTCATCAGCTAAGGGACCTTGGGCTAAAAGGACCTTGAGCTGTTTCCCTAAGAGTAAAATGGAAATAATAGTAGCCACTGTTTAACTCACGGGGACATTCTGACACTAATAAGAGGTGCACGGGTTTATATTAGGCTTCAGGTGTTATTGTCCTGCAAACTGACAGCCTTTATCTGCATGCACTGAAAGGCTAGATAGGGGGAGCAGACCTGATGAGCTGTGTCCATTGACATTCATGTATGTGTCGTGTATGTGGCAGAACTGGAGGCCAGACAGAAACTCAGTAGGCCAGTGGCTGTCTCTTGGCTGGCTGGTTTTCCAGAGTGAGCTGGATCCCTTTGATAAAGGGAGGAGAGGGCTGCGTTGGCACTTGCCGTGGGGGAGGCCCCCTGCCCTGATAGGCACTCAGAAGTGAGCTGAATTGTGCTGGTTTTGTTCTGTGATGCAACGACTGTCCTGGAGCCTGCTGTCCCTCAGGTGTGAAATTAAGCCCTGATTCATTTCCTCAGCAGACCTGACTGTTTTGTTGGGTCATAATGGATGCAAGCTCATACCTTGCCAAGTATTATTGCTGACTAGTTTGCATGACAGATCTGATGGAGCTTTGTAGGCCAACTGGAGATGTACAACCCAAGCCTTTGGAGGATCCAATGAGCTGGAAGAACATGTGGATACACGTTCTCTTGAGAAGCTGTCTGCTTTATATTGGAATTCTGTTATTTCATGTGATTTCACTTTTCTGTCTTGGATTTTAATACTTTGAAGTAGCTATTGATCTTGAAACCCTTACGATGGTCAAGGCTTGATGTTTATTTAACTCAGAGAAGTCGGACTGGGCCAGCATGGGGGAGTGTCAAAGGGGCTTTTAATGGAGCTACCCTGGAATCTAGCCTTAAGACTCACTGAATTTAACAGCTTGTTTTATTATATTTTAACTGATTGCAGTTTTTAGGTTGAAAATCTAAATCCATGCTCTTGTTTTTAAAAATTCAGAATAGAAACAGATGCAGAATAAAAAGTATGCCTTTCAAACTTCGGGGGTGGTAACGGATATGTTCACTATCTTGCTTACGATGTTTTTATGATGTATAACGATGTGAAAGCATACCAAGTTATACACTTTAAATATGTGCATTTTATTGTATGTCAATTCTATCTCAGTAAAATAGATAAAAACTGTATAGAGATGGAAATTTAAAAAAGAAGGAAACCCATGGATCTCCTACCACGACCCCAGTTGCCTCCTTCAGACACTGCTGCTGCTTGCTGTCTTGCTGTCTTTCTAGACTGTTCCTTCATGGACTTGAACCAGACAGACTTTGCTCTGACCGGGCCCTGCTTGGACAATCCTTCCCTGCCCTTCCTCCACTTCCCACCATGGGTCCCGTGGCTTTTTTGTTCATCACCAGCACAGGCTGACTACACACTGTCAGCCTTAACTCAAAAGCTTTTACGGTGGCCCTTTAGGTTCATCTTGGTTTAAAAGTAAAATTCTGGGCCAGAGAGGAGGTTAGAGCTGGCCGAAGCTGGGTGTGGGTCATTCTGGCAGGTGGAGCGTAGGCACCTGGTCGCCTCCAAGTTGAGATGTTCTAATTCTCTCCTGTTTGCTCTAGTGGCAGTGCTGTGGGGCTTTTGGAGCTGATGATTGGAACCTAAATATTTACTTCAATTGCACAGATTCCAATGCAAGTCGAGAGCGATGCGGCGTGCCCTTCTCCTGCTGTACTAAAGACCCTGCGGTGAGTGACTGCCAGAAACCCCCTGGCCGCGCATCACACCGACTGCGTGTGTGGGATGAGCAGTCTCTCATTTTTCTGGACCCTCTTCTTACCCACCTATTCCTAATTGTAGCTCCTCTTGCAGGGGCTGGGGCGTTAGAGCTCAGATCATCTCAATAGGAGTAATCATATATTTTATATATATATATATATATGTTGCTCAGTCGTGTTCGACTCATGCCCAGCATTAATTTAGTGGTGCATGCTGGTTCCTGTTCGAAGCCTGTGTGCGTGTTGGCTCGTTTCACTTTGGAACCTTCCCGCTGGCAGACACTGCCATTGTCTTCCCTTTTCAGGTGAAATCAAGGCCCATGGAGTTTAAGTAGCTTTCCCAGGCTCACGCTGCTGGCGAGTGATGGGGCCGAGCCTAAACTCAGGCAGCTGCCCAGATCGCCTGTATTCCTTCCTCATGAGAAGGATGGGCTTGTATGGAAGCGCTGCGTTGCTTGGGGTTAGTAACCCTTTTCTTGCCCACTCAGCTCTGAAGCAGTCCTAGGAATGGAGGAGTCTGAGACAAGCTAGGACAAGACCACTGCAGGGAGACTGTGGCTGCCCACACTCTTGGCCAGGATGGTGACAAGTCACTGCAGTTTGTATTTTAGGAAAAAGTACGAAAGCTGTCCACAAGCCTCCCTCTTTACTGTGGGTTTGATTGTATTTTAAGTCAAATTATTTGTCTGGTATAGTGAATGTGTCTCAGTCTCGTCAGACTCTGCAACCCCATGGACTGTAGCCGCCAGGCTCCTTGGTCCATGGAATTCTCCAGGCAAGAATACTGGAGTGGGTTGCCATGCCCTTCTCCAGGAGATCTTCCCGACCCAGGGATCGAACCCAGACCTCCCTCACTGCAGGCAGATTCTTTTGTCTGAGCCATCAGGGAAGTCTGATACATAGTATGGCTTAAAGTGGAGCTCCCCAGCTGTNTCCAGGCAAGAATACTGGAGTGGGTTGCCATGCCCTTCTCCAGGAGATCTTCCCGACCCAGGGATCGAACCCAGACCTCCCTCACTGCAGGCAGATTCTTTTGTCTGAGCCATCAGGGAAGTCTGATACATAGTATGGCTTAAAGTGGAGCTCCCCAGCTGTATATAAAAACCAGAACTGAGGGTTGAACCGCAAATGTGAGAGAGAAGGTGCCCTTGGCCTTTCCTTCCTGCTCAGCCTCTCTCTGACTGGTCAACCCCAGTGTCTTCCCCCAGACCCGCCCTTCCCTACAAGGGACAGGGCCTCATGGGTGCTGATTTCAGTGGCTGGTTCTCACCTGCAAGGTGGGTGGTACGGGGCTCTTTAAAAGGAGCCGTTGTTCACCTGTGAAAACACTAAATCATTATGCTGTGCCCCTGAAGCTAATATAATATTGTAAATCAGCTGTCCTTCAATTTAAAAAGGAAAGAAGAGAGAGAAGGGGACAGTGGTCTCAGGTAGCGAAGGAGAACCTCCCCAGGCTCAGCCTGGGCTCTTCTCTTTGTCTGAAGGAGACTGAGGATCAGTGAGGACGGTGCTTTGGGCCCTCCCCTGGAAAGCCAGCCTTCCTCATCACCGCACTTCTCCTTTCCCCTGGGTGGACCGGGAGGCGAGAGCGCGCCCAGCACAGAGCCCAGGGTGCCCACCTGCCCAGGCAGCAGACACAGCTGCGGTCTGTCTCCTGCCTCTGCCCTGAGTGAATATTCCAGCAGAATTCTGAAGGTTCTCAGAAGATGCCACCCCCATCTTTCAATTGCAGATCCTTTGGGATGAGATGTCTCATTCCATAAATGCTAAGCTAGTAAAATCCACCACATGCCCTGCAGAGGAGAAGCATAAACAAACCTGAAACAGCAGAACCCACGTCTCTTCTCAGGCCTGTGAGGTGTCGGAGTGCCTATCCACACAAGTGTGGTCAGGGCGTTGCTTTTAATTATCAAAATTACTTGTTCTCGTGGAAAAACCATTTAAACAATACACAAGTGTGTATATTGTATCTTAGACACTTGGTCATGTCTGACACTTGTGACCCCATGGACTGTAGCCTGCCAAGCTTCTCTGTCCGTGGAATTTTCCAGGCAAGAATAGCCTGGAAAAATGGAGTGAGCTGACATTCCCTTCTCCAGGGAATCTTCCTGACTCAGGGATCAACCCTCAGTCTCCTGCAGTGCAGGTAGATTCTTTACTGTCTGAGCAACGAGAGAAGCCCAGTATACCAGTATATAGATTCAAAAATGGAATTCCCCACTGAAGCACATAAATGGAGATGATCATTATGAAAGTCATTAGAAGAAGCTTTTAACTGTGGTTTTTGTCTGTCTCCAGTTCCCTAAACCCATAAGCTTCTTGAGGTTATCAACTTGGAATTCAGAGACTCCCACATAATGGAATTGCTAGTATTTCTGATATTTCCTGAGTCTCCATTTTCCTCATTTGGAAAGGAAGGAATATTTAATACCTCCTGAGGATTGTTATAATAACTCTATGGAATTTTGTGTGAAAGTGTTTACCATGGTGCCTGGAACGTCTGTGTTCCCAAATAAATATTTTGTAACCAACATTTAGCAGGGATCTTCTGCTGACCATGGATGGACTTTCTGTCTGACAAGAGTGAGTTTCAGTTTTCTCTTTCTTTTCTCCACCAGGAAGATGTCATCAACACTCAGTGTGGCTATGATGCCAGGCAAAAACCAGTAAGTGGAATCCCATCTTGTCACTTAGCACAAAGGGTGTTGGAGAAGCTTTTGAATTTGCGTGGTGATGCTGTGCTCTCCTTTTCCTGTGAAGGAAGTTGATCAGCAGATTGTAATCTACACGAAAGGCTGTGTGCCCCAGTTTGAGAAGTGGTTGCAGGACAACTTGACCATTGTGGCTGGCATTTTCATAGGCATTGCCTTGCTACAGGTAAGATGGCTGTCATGGGAGATGGTGCCCTGTGAGAGCCCTCACCAGGACAGAGGCTTTGCTTTAGTCCCTCCACGTCACAGTTGTTAAGACGCCTTGGAGGGGTGGGGAACAAACCTCAACTCTATTTGGTTTGTATTTTGTTAAGGCTCTGATTTTTAGATGCTACTATCCTGAAAGACTTTAGGGAACCTTTCTTCCTTTTCAAGATGGAAAAATTGCTGGGGTCACTGATTGTCTACTGGCTTTCCAGCGTTTCCATGGGTTGAGTGATGTGGCATTGTGACAGCTGATCAGACAGGAATGGTCCGATGGAGAGCCTTGCCCAGTGGCCCAGGCTAAGGCATTTTGGAGTTTCTCAGACACTCTGTGCTCCTTTCTCTCTCTGGATCATCTTTCCAAAGTGCTGGGAAGGGAAGGGAGCACCCTCTTTTCCTCTTGGGAAGCCCCAAGAACTGGGCTTTTCTTTCTGTGGCGATGTGATACTTTCAACAGAGAAGGCCACAAATGAGGCACAATGATTGAAAGAAATTAAAGAAGACCTGAATAAATGGAAAGTCATCCATTGTCAGAGACTGGAAGGTTTAATATTGTTAAGGTGGCAATACTCTCCAAATTGATCTACAAGATTCAGTGCAGCCTCTGCCAAAATGACAACTGACTTATTTGCAGAAAGGGACAAGCTGATCCTACAATTCATATGGAAATTCAAGGGACCTAGAATAACAAAACACACTTTAAAAGGCACAAGGTTGGAGAATTCATACTTCCCAATTCAAAACTTAGAGCTACAGTAATCAAGATAGTGTATATTGGCATATGGTTGGACATATAGTTTAGTGGAATGGAACTGAAAGTTCAAAAAAAACCTCTAGTCTGTGGTCAGCTGACTTTTTTTGACCAGAGAACCACGACCATTCAATGGGGAAAGAATGGTCTTTCCAGCAAATGGTGCTGGGCTGTTTATACAAAAGACAGCATTTGGATCCCTAATCACATATAAAAATTAACTCAGAACTGATCAAATGCCTAAATGTAAAAGGTAAAGCTATAAAAGTTTTAGAAGAAAGTATAGGTGTAAATCTTTGTAATCTTGAATTAGACAAGTGTTTTCTTAGACATGATGCTAAAAGCACAAGCAACCAAAAAGAGTGGATAAATTGGACTTCATCAAAATTAAAAGCTTCCGTGCTGAAAAGGACACAATTAAGAAAGTGAAAAGAAAGCCCACAGAATGGGAGAAAAAATTTTGCATATCAGTACATCTGATCAGGGTCCTGTGTATAGAATATGTAAAGAACAACTCAACTATTAAAAAAAAAAAAAGACCCAATTTAAAGGTGAGCAAAGGATTTGAATAGACATTACTCTGAAAAAGATACACATTAGCTCTTTGTAATGACGTTGTTAATTATTAGAGACATTCAGAACCACAATGAGATACCACTTCACACATATTAGGTTGGCTATGATACAGACAGACATTAATAAGAACTGGTTAGGATGTAGAGAAATTGGAACCCTCAGACATCACTAAAGGGAATGAAATGGACACAATATCTTTGGAAGACAATTTGCTAGTTCATGAGAAAATTAGAGTGACCATATGACTCAGCAATTCTGCTCCTAGGTATGTGCCCCAAAGTACTGAAAGCATGTTTACCCAAAAACTTGTACATCGATGTTCATAGCAGCATTATTTGCAGTAGCCGAAAAGTGGAAACCATCTACATATCCATCATCTGATGAATGGATAAACAAAATGAAGTTTGTCCATATAATGGGATATTATTCAGCCATCCAAAAAATCAAACTACTGTTGCAACATGGATGAACTTTGAAGACGTTTCACTCCATGAAAGCAGAGCAACAGAAAGGCCGTGTATTATAGGATTCTATTTATATGTCCAAAATAAGCAGATCCACAGAGACAGAAAATAGTGATTTCTAGGACTGCCAGGATGAGGGAGATGATGGGCTGACTGTCCCAGAGTACAGAATTTCTTTGGGAGTAATGAGAAAATGTTCCGAATTCAGATAGTGTGGTGATGGTCACACATTTTCATGAATGTACTGAGAATCACTACATTATACACTTTAAAAAGGTGGATTCATGTTGATGTGTGGCAAAACCAATACAATATTGTAAAATAATTAACCTCCAATTAAAATAAATAAATTTATTTTTTTAAAAAATGGGATTCAGTAGCCAAAAGAAAAAGCCTAAACTTTCCGCCATTTGACGCCATTCCTCCCTTTCTCAGATCTTCGGAATCTGCCTGGCCCAAAACCTGGTGAGTGATATCGAGGCTGTCAGGGCTAGCTGGTAAAGCGCCTGCCACAGCCATTTCCAGACACTGGACAGACCCAGCCTTCCTGACCCTCCAGTGCACCCACCTGACACCCATGCTGCACGGACTCTGATCTCAGAGGCATCCCGCAATCCCAACTGACGGAGCTGCCAAGAACTTAGTTTTGGTGGGGGGGCGGGGGGGTAAAACTGGGAAATGCTGCTCACGGACAGAATTAAAAAATAACCAGTATGAACGTCTTTGCGCCATGAATCTCTACTGTAGCCATGAATTTCTGGAAGGTTGGATACTTACCAAATGAAAAAGAAAGGGAGGGTAGGGGAGCCAGATGTACTAAGTTTGTGGAGGGTCTTGTCCCTGCTTCAGTGATGGGAAGGCTGTCTTCTGTGCTACGGCCTGAGGAGGTGTGTCGTCTCTGAAACTCAGCCCCTTACCTGGGAGGGGTGTGTTTTCAGCATCCCTTCACTGTACGTTTCAAGGAACTGTTAACCGTCATCCCAGGAAGAGAACCGCTTGCCTTTGGGTTCCCATTTTGTGACCGCATTCGACAAGGAGCTTGCGTGGACTCATCTGGTCTCTCCCGGAGTGTGTCCTCGTAGACGTTGTGCATTCCTTGCACGCTGAGCAGGGGCTTGGGAACATTTCAGGATGCTGAATTCTAGCAGGACAGATCCTTTCTGTAAGTAGGCCTGAGCTTTATTTATCAATGAAATCCAAGGAGAAAATGAGGTTAACGAAGAGGTCGTGAATACTGCAGCCCACCAAGTTAGTTTTTGGGTTTTTTGGAAACTCTGGAATACGCTAGGGTTTTGTTTTGTTGTGGGCCGCCCCCCCGCCTTTTTTTTTGTCTTCCAGAAGCGAAAGCTATAATAGTTTCTCTTAAATTGTAGATTTTTTTTTTACTCAGCTCGAATATTAATTTTTTCTATAATCCCTCTGCATGACCTGTGAATCTGAATCCACCAGCTCCTTTTCATGCCGTCTTTGCTACAAGCCTTTCTGAACGTTCTTCTGTCAGCATTTCTTTCGCGAGTCTGCAGCCTTGGGTGCTGTGCTCCCCCCCCCCTCC
>SJYX01016803.1:271639-301663 GCA_006410675.1 Oreotragus oreotragus
CCCCCCCCCCCCCCCCCCCGGGCTGGGAAGGGACCAGCTGGGTGTCGCAGGGGCGTCTGTGGCCTCACTGCTGGACCGTGTCGCTCGATCGCCGTGGCCTCTTCTGCAGGCTCCCTCTTTCTCTCGGAATGGAAGTACACCCAGTTCTGAAGTGGTGTTGACAGAGTCAGAAGCTTCTGACGGTTTTTTCCCTTCTGGTTTTTGTTTGTCTGAAACAACAACAAAAACAACCCCTGAGGGCAAGATCAGAGCTGCTTCTGTGCTCAGTGCTTACCATCAAGATGGCCTCACAGACGCCTCAAGGGGGAGTGCTCACTGGCCCAGAGTTCTGTGATAAGGTGGGAGACACTCGTAGAAACTGCCGCTTGCCCTGTCCCCACTCCAGGTGGGGGGGGGGACGAGTTTTCCCCCAGAGTTTAATCCTAACTGGTGTCTACCAGGATGTCACCTACCCCGGGGAGCAGATCTTAGTTTGTGGGAAAACCGCAGGCATGTTTCACAGTGATGACACATTTGCCCACACAGAACCGGGCAGCCAGCTAGCATAGCTTGTGGAAACTTAGCAAGGTTTTCCATTGCGGCCCCATGTTGCATCGCTGTGGCTGATGAACGTGTCCATCTGCTCAGAGAAAGGACAAAAATTCTTTGAAAACCTAGTCTCCAGAGTGAAGGTGTGTATGACTCTGCATGTGTGTTTTTGTGTCTCAGTGTAGTTAAGAGATGTTCATTCCGTCTTCTGGCTGTGAGATTATTTTACTTCACCTCTATCCCCACCACTGTTGTCATTCCATATTGATTGTCATTCCAACCTGGAGAAGACTTGAGCCCTCTGGTTGGCACTCTTGTTTGTTACCTCATTCATTCTCCCGTGAACTCCACCTGACCAGTTGATTCAGAATCAGGCCAGCTTCCCTTCCTTTGGCACATCCAGCAAAAGGCTAAACAGCAAGTCCGAGTTCTAAATTTTAATTAATCACCTTTTTTTTTTTTTTACACTTGAGAGTGGTTGTAATAAAGGCTGTCATTAATAAACTTGGTTCTACCTTACATGGAGTTCTATCTGTCTTCATTCTCTCTTGTGGTTGTGAAACTCTCTAATCCAGTGGTGATCAGACGCGAGCATGCATTGGCATCTCCTGGAAAGCCTGTTAGCACACAGATTACTGGGTTTGCCACATCCCCAGAATTTCTCATGTAGTGGGTCTTGGGTGGAGCTTGAGAATGTGCATTTTTGACAAGTTTCCAGGTGAACTGCTGCTCCATGTCTGGGAAAGACACTTGTCAAGGCACCCCTCTGATCAGGTTCTCTCAGAGTGAAAAGAGAGAGAGGGAACATTTTGTGTCTGGGGAAGGAAAGGTCCTTTGTGCTGCTGGACACAGACTAATGAGAGATGGGGCAGAACTGAGGATGTAGGAAATCTGTCTCTGAAATCAGTCTGCGGTCACCATCACCTGGGCACCATGCAGAATACAGATCAGGCTTTGCCCCTAGCAATCCTGGAGTGCGAGTCAGAGCTTGCATTTTTTTTTTAAAGAAACTCCCATGAAAATTTAACACACAGTAAGATTTAGGACCCATAGACCTAGGTAAATCTTAATAACATTCACAAGCTTTTTATGGGAAAATAATTTCTAGCAGTCTCTTAGAGCAGGATTCTTAAAAACCCACCTGAGTTTTTAAGATTAAAATACCAGTGTATTGATAAATGTCCTTTCATTGTGAACTCTCTCTGCAGAAGGCTTCTGTCTTGCAAACTACTAAAGACTTTTTTTCAAAAATAAAAATGGAAAGTTTATACAGTATTCTCAGACCTTGACACTGTGTTCCCGTAATTAAGATTAAAATACCAGTGTATTGATAAATGTCCTTTCATTGTGAACTCTCTCTGCAGAAGGCTTCTGTCTTGCAAACTACTAAAGACTTTTTTTCAAAAATAAAAATGGAAAGTTTATACAGTATTCTCAGACCTTGACGCTGTGTTCCCGTACTTGTTTGAGAAACAGTGTAGCTCACTTGTCTGGATATTTGAGACAATGTTATTTTGTTATTATGGCTATAAGGAAATTCATCAGGGGTAACGAGATAACCAATTCATATTTCTTGAGTTTTCTTAGCTGTGCTGTAGAAATTATGTATACATGTGAGGTAATTGGACCTCTTTGTTCAGAGCAAACTCTGGGCCAGCAAAGGAGAAATGTCACAGCTCAGAAGTAAAAAAAGATGCTTTGTCTACAAAGCTTAGAATGTACAGGAAGTTTCTTCCAAGTTTGGGAGATAGACGTTGGAGGATGATTATTGGATTTGTCTTTATCTCTCGTTTGATCAGTTGCCCACAAATAGCGTTCCTTTCTGTGATTTACAAATATCTAATACAGTTTATTTTTAATGAATGCAGGAATTCAAAAGTAGAATTGCATGTCATGAAGCACTTGAAAAAGAAGTGCCTTTCCTTGTTCTTTCTCCTTTTTTTTTTTCCTCATTGAAAATAAACCTCTCCTTCTCTTGCAGCTCTCTTCCTGCTCCAGGTCCCTGCCACCCTTTTCTCAAGGGGGTGCTGAAAAGTGTTGCTTGGCTTTTTCTTCTTATGCAGCCCGCTTCCTCCTCCAGGGCCTGTGCGTGCTGGTTGGCGGGGTTGGGGGTAGGGTGAGAGCAGGCAGGGATGCACTATCCAGTTTCCTGTTTCCGGCGGGCTTGGACCGGAGCCCTGGGAAGCTGGTGGCCTGAACAATGAGAACCCCTAACCCAGGGACCTGGCAAGGCCCTCCCCAGCTCTTGTCATTTATTCCACGAAGCCCTCCTCCTCTAGGGAGATCCTGTGGAGACCTCCAAGGAAGGACTGGGAACCTCTCCATAAACACTGGCCAACAGGGTTGGTGGCCAGCTTTCTCCAGGGAGGCCAGGGGGCTGTTTTTTTGTGATGCCTTCCGAGGAGGAGGAAGCCGAAGCTTTGAATGAGAAGGAAAATGCAGTGTTTGGAAATACTCTTATCTTGGCCTTATTGTGGTGACATGATAAAGTCTAGGCGTGACAACAGACAAGGCCGGCGTATCTGGTTGGGGGCAGGGGTCAGAGAAGGGAGGCCAGACTGCTTAGGGACCAAAGCCATCCGTAGACTTGAGCCTTTCTTTTTGGAAGAGTTTGCAACAAAAGAGTTTATAGCATTATAGTTTTCAAGACTTAGTTAAGGGATACAGCTTATACAGTTAATTGAATAGTTAATTGAATACAGCTTCCTTTCGGGGATTTTCATGCTGAGTAGTTCTTGTGTAAGTTTGGCCTCTAAGGGGAGGGATGCCCGAGTGAGTCCATCCTGATTTCCTTTAACCCAAACCAAACTCCTCAGGACCTGTCCTGGCCATGCAATTTACCCCTTCACTTCCAGGAACTCCCAACAGCAGAAAAGCTGAAGGAAGGGCAGGTTAGTTCCTGGGCTTTACTTTGTAAAGCTACTCCAAAGAGAAAACTAGCATACAAACGCTGTAGCAGTTTGCATGCTGGGCTCTTCACTGACTGTGTAGTTGCAGTTCATGTGCAAGAGGACCAGCTAGAAAGCTGCCTTTTAAATGTGCAGCTCGTCAGCTTGTGTTAGCTTTTGCTTTTGCAGAACCTCTAGTTTGAAAGGAACGTTTTAATAGCCTGCCCTCTAGTGGCGATCATGTAAAGGCACTCCTGACAAGTTGGGAGAGTGACCGCAGTCTATTCAGAGGCACTAGCTCTTTGGAAGAACTTGAGGGTGTACAGCCATATGTTGCTTGCTGAGAGTGGGTAGGTGTTTTATTCCTTTGACATTCGTGAAATTGCAGAGCTTATTTTGGAAAGTCAGGGAGCAGGTGTTAAGCTCCCTTCACCATCTAAGTCCTGATATTGCTGCTGAAGCTTTCTGGGGCACTACAGCAACGTGTACAGGTTGAAGCTGGGCCCTGCCCTGCTGCCTAGACTCAGACAGAGTTTATAGATGGGGTGGTGATGGTCTGAAAGTGCTAATCTGCTGGCAGGAGGCACTGCCTCTGTGGAAATGCCCACCAAGGAGGAGAGGTGTGCTGAACTTTTATACTTTCCCCTACCCCCCACTGGCACTCAGGGGGTTTCTGTGGCCCCCAGGGTCCTGATCTGCATCTCAGTTCGTCTTCAAAATGAACAACACTCCTGAAACAAGGATTAGACATTCCTTGTTTGAACATTTCCTCTGAAAGCACCCCTGTGGATCACCATGTAGAGGTCCCTTTGATCTGAGACTCTGGAACAGTGGTTTTAAGGGCCCGTGAAGTCTGGCGGAATGTTCTCAACTGTACCTTGTGTTTCAGGAGTTTGTTACAGATTGAACCGTGTATTCCAAAAAATCATGTGAAGCCCTAACCTTCAGGACCTCACAGTGTGCCCTTCATTTGGAAATAGCATGTGGGAGATGTAATGAAGATAAGGTCATACTGGGTGGGTTCCTACTCCAGTAGGTTATTGTCTTTATATAAATGGGAAATTTGGACGCAGATGCACATAAGAGAATGCCATGTGAACGTGAAGGCGGAGATCGGGCGATGCATCTGAAAGGCAAGAAATGCCAAAGACGGTGACAAGTCACCAGAAACCAGGAGAGAGGCATGGAATTGATTCTTCCCCAGAGCCTGCAGAAGGAACCAGTCATGCCAACACCTTGACTTTGGACTTTTAGCCTCCAGAGTTATGAGACAATAAATCTCCACGGTGTAAGCCATCTACTTTGTGGCATTTTGCTTCAGTAGTTTCTAGGAAACTAGTAGAGTCTGAACACCTATTGCTGGCTTTCAGGATGGAAATGTATAGAATATGTATGTGGCTCTTATTATTTGAATGGACATACTGACTTGGGAGTTGCTCTCTGTATCTGCTTTAAGCTCTTTGAAAATTGCTTTGATGTGTTTTGTGGGACATTTAAGACATAAGCAATGTTTTATTACATGATGATTAAAAGTGGTCACACTGCTGTATGTGTTTCTTTGAAGTAAACCATCTTAAATGCAACTTGTGAGATGGATTAAAGTCTTATAAATAAATAAAGCAGTTGATGTCCACGACAGTGCTTTCTTAAGTCTTGTTACTTTGTGACCCATCAGCCCACTAATTCACCAACCCCTGCTGCAAGCCAGCTAACAGGTGTGTATGCTATTCCAAGCCTTGAAATAAAAGGTGACATTCACTGAAAGTTTACTGTGTTCTAGGCACTTTGCTGTAAGCACGCTGCATGCATTTCTGAGGAAATGTAAACTGAAAAAATAAAACCATACTTGTGGAAAATACAGACTTCAGCAACAGCTTACCGAGGTAGTGCTGCTGAGATGGGAGGAACACAAGCTAATGGAAGCAGGCCCAGCGGAAGAAGAGAGGCCTGACCCAGGCCCCTGAGGGAGAGCGAAGGAAGAGACTCCAGGGCAGGAATGAGGAGGTGAGTGCTGCTAGGGATATGGGGAGGCCCTGGAGCTTCCAGAAGAGGGGAGAAGCATGGATAAGCCATGAGAAGTTCAGGTACGGAGAGTACAGGAATTGTGGTCAGTCTCTGGCCCATGTCGGGCACTCAAAAACTTACTGAATGACTTGGGTAGGTAATTGTAGAGATGGGTTTGAATGAGGAGGTAACTGATGCAAAGTAGAATTTTGGGTAAAGCTGGACAGTGTCTGCAGTTACAAACCCCCTGCCATCTGATTCAGAATTTTAAAATCTGTTTAAAAAATCAGACTTGTCTATCAAAGCATTTTGTAGAAGGCAATAGTAAGTTTTTTGGTAACACCCCAGCCTTCTAAAGAAGTGACCATAACTTTGCAAACTGGCAAGTCAAACAGTCTTAGAGCTCTGCAGGCTGTAGGAAGTGCCATATTTTATCCCTGTTCCGAAATCCACCTTTTTCCTCCATCTAGTTCCACCATCCCTCTGACATTTCTATGACCTGGGGGCTGGCATAGAGCTTGCCATGCGGCAGGAGGGGACATTGCCCTGAAGCTGGCAGAGGTTGGAGTTTGTGTGTTCCATGGTAGTTCTCAGCTCCAGTTACCATTAGGATCCCCCAAGACCTTTAAACAAACCCCAGTGCAGCCCCTCCCCACCCCTGTTTTAAAGCTTCCAGGTGGTTTGAACGTGCCACTAGGGCATTTCAAACTTTATACACATATATCACCTGGGTCTTAATTTACTCGGTTTAAAGTATCTGGAGCCCGGCGTGCTGTGATTCATGGGGTTGCAAACAGTCGGACACGACTGAGCGACTGAACTGAAAGTATCTGGATTTGGGAGTTCTCTGGTGGCCTGGTGGATAGGATTCTGAGCTTTCACTGCCGTGGCCTGGGTTCAGTCCCTGGTCAGGGAACTGACATCCCACAAGCTGTGCGATGTGACCAAAAAAATAACAACAAAAAATAGTAAAAAATTATCTGGGTTTGATTTAGCTGATCTGGAATGGGACTAGAGAATCGGAGGCTCATGCAGGCTCCCAGGGGACGTGGATGTCCTTTGCAGAGCACGCTTGGAGAGGCAAGGGCAGGCTAGAGGTGTGCCTCATGTAGAGCTGTGCAAAACCACTATCACATTCATATTGCTGGTCAAGATCTTTCCTAAAAGTTCAGTTCAGCTGCTCAGTCGTGTCCGACTCTTTGTGACCCTATGGACTGCAGCACGCCAGGCCTCCCTGTCCATCACCAACTCCCAGAGTTTACCCAAACCCATGTCCATTGAGTCGGTGGTGCCATCCAACCATCTCATCCTCTGTCGTCCCCTTCTCCTCCTGCCCTCAATCTTTACTAAGCTGAAATTTTCAGATCTGGGTAGGAAAATAAAGGGTGATTATACATGGGTAATATGCATATCTTTGTTACATACATTTTATTTTGATTACAAAATAATGCAGAAAACAGAAAAAGAAATAACCTGTATTTTCATCACCTAGAGGCCTATGCTGATATACACCATCTAGAGCTGTGTTACTGTGTGTGTCTTTCCATTACTTTCATGTTTGTTTTAAATTGTATAATATGGTTTATTCTGTTCTTTAATCTACTTTTTAAAACACAGTATTTTCAATATCAGTGAATATTTTATACAAAAACATTTTAAATTTACTATACTCTATATACTGAACTAAAAAGCCTCTTGATGAAAGTGAAAGAGGAGAGTGAAAAAGTTGGCTTAAAGCTCAACATTCAGAAAATGAAGATCATGGCATCTGGTCCCATCATTTCATGGGAAATAGATGGGGAAACAGTGTCAGACTTTATTTTTGGGGGCTCCAAAATCACTGCAGATGGTGATTGCAGCCATGAAATTAAAAGACGCTTACTCCTTGGAAGGAAAGTTATGACCAACCTAGATAGCATATTCAAAAGCAGAGACATTATTTTGCCAACAAAGGTCCGTCTAGTCAAGGCTATGGTTTTTCCAGTGGTCATGTATGGATGTGGAAGTTGGACTGTGAAGAAAGCTGAGCACTGAAGAATTGATGCTTTTGAACTGTGGTGTTGGAGAAGACTCTTGAGGGTCCCTTAGACTGCAAGGAGATCCAACCAGTCCATTCTAAAGATATCAATCCTGGGTGTTCTTTGGAAGGACTGATGCTGAAGCTGAAACTCCAGTACTTTGGCCACCTCATGCAAAGAGTTGACTCATTGGAAAAGACTCTGATGCTGGGAGGGATTGGGGGCAGGAGGAGAAGGGGACGACAGAGGATGAGATGGCTTGATGGCATCACCAACTTGATGGACATGAGTCTGAGTGAACTCCGGGAGTTGTGTTGGACAGGGAGGCCTGGCGTGTTGCGATTCATGGGGTTGCAAAGAGTCAGACACGACTGAGCGACTGAACTGATATACTAGTCTATTGTATCAATCAAGGGTCCACAAGACATGGTGAAGAGAATTTGGGAGCTTCCCAAGACCCTCTCAAGTCCATCCACAAGCTCAAAATTTTTTCATAGTATAATAGGATATCATTTCCCTTTTTGGTACCTTCTTTCTGAGTATACAGTGTCATTTTTCAGAGACTACATGATATGATATCACTCTGACAGCTAATGGAATATGTGTGTATTTTTATGTTTATTTCTCCCTTTTAATTTCTAATATAGTAAATATTCATGGAAATAACCCACAGATACAAAACTCTTCAGGGGCTTAAGCCATTTAAAGGGATCCTGAGGCCAAAAAGTTTGAGAACTCCTGATGCAGATAAACTATAATTGAATTAATCAACCCATCACTATTGGAAATTTAGACTCTTCCCAATTAAATAACAGTACAGTGAACTTTCTTATACATTTCTTATACTTTGCACATAGATACCCTGGTGGCTCAGATGGTAAAGAATCTGCCTGCGATGTGGGGGACCAGGGTTTGATCCCTGGATTGGGAAGATCCCCTGGAGGAGGGCATGGCAACTCACTCCAGTATTCTTGCCTGGAGAATCCCATGGACAGAGGAGCCTGGCGGGCTGCAGTCCATGGGGTGTGAAGACTAGGCCATGACGGAGTGACTGACGCTGAGTCCTAATAGCGTGGAATGACTAGGTCAAAGGAGTTAAAAGCATCTCATTTGTGGCACCAAATGAATACTTTACCATAGACATTTACATTTTATTTTTTTAAGGGAAAATGGTTTCAGTCAAGATTTGTGCCCAAATAGAAAGAGGAAAAATTAATGCCTTCTGCTTCAGATTAACATTTTTGTTTACCCTGTGAATTAGAATGCCAGTTACACCACAGCCCAGACCTGTCGCGATGGAGATGCTTGACTCCACAAGGTGTCTCTAGTGTGGAGCTGCATGCCCTGCCCCATCACATGCCTGGAGTGTGAAAGCTTGAATGACAGAACGACTCTCAAGGGTCTGTCAGGCCATTTGAGGAAAGATCATCTCAGGACTCTGGCGTCACATTGTAATTTATTCTAATTTAATTTCTGCTGATGCGTTCTTTAGTCTGCTTCCTAGAATAATTGGTAATGGGGACTCTCAGCACAATTTTTTTTTTAAACAAGAAAAAACCATACAAATTTATTGTTTTACATGAATATGGGAGTCTTCAAAAGGAAAATGAAGACCAGGAGTTATTAGGATCAAAAGCTTAAATGCCTTGTTACGCAAAGGGCAATAATTTGTGGGGATGACAAGACAGAGGGGCCTGGGCCGGGGCAGTGTGTTGGGGGCCAGTGACCAGCAGCTAAGTGGGGGGGAACCAAGGGAAGGTCATCTTAGCAGATGTGTCTGTATAGGTCCATTTTGGCATAGATTCCGCGTCTCTGGTGATATAAATGTTCTCTTCCTGGTAGAAGCCGGGCATCTTTCTCAGGGGCAATTTCATGTTCTGCTGTTTCTCAAGCTGAGTGCACATTTTGAGCCTTTATGTATATGAAACATTCTGTTAATACTGAATTCTAGAGCAAGAGAAGGGGAGAGCAGGAGGTATTAAAACAAGAACAAAGAGTAAGGCAGGCCTCAATTCCTCCCACCTGCAGGGCAGAGCAAAGCCTGGAGGAGATGTTGATTCTTTTATTGACTTTGTCACGGAAAGAACTGGAGTTGAACTGAACAGTGGAACATGTGCCTTAATAACTCAGTCTCTATGGCGACCCCAGCTGGTCACTTGCTGAGCCTGATGGGTATCATATAGTCTGTACTCAGTGAAAAGCTCTTCAAGTTGCTTTAGTCCATGTGTTAGCAAAATAAGAAAGTCACAGACGGTGTGCTGGTTGGACCTAGAGCTTTGGCCACGGATGACAGTGTGGGTGTGGCTTTTCTCTTCAGTCCTCAGTGCCTGCCTCGTAAGATGGAGATAATCATGCCTACGTCACGGAGACGTTGTAGAGATGAAAAGGGTCAACCTGCTCTTCTCCCCCAGACCTCACTTAAATCAGCTTTCTCAGGGAGGTCCCCTCAGAACTCTGTTAAGCCCACCAAGATGCGCTCTTGCAGCATCCTGTCTGGGGGAGCTCACCACTTTCGAACTTACTTGATGACATCTCTTTTCCATGGAATTGGGAACCTCTGTCCTGGCACCCAACCAGGCTGTGGCTTTGAGCAAGTTAAAGGAGGATAAACAGATCTTTGTTTATGGGTAGAGAGTACCCTGTCCACAGAGCTCAGGAATCCCCCTGCCCACCCCCCCCGCCTTTTTTCTTTTGGCCATGCCACACACCTTGCAGGATCTTAGTTGCCCCACCAGAGACTGAACCTGGGCCTACCACAGTGAAAGCACTAAGTCCTAACTACTGCACTGCCATGGAAGTCCCAGGAGTCCCCCGACTTTATAAGGGATCTGCAAGTAATCCTGACCAACTTTCCCCCGGGGGCAAAGTCTCTCTATTATTCCCATGGTACAAAAACCTGCCCCTGCCTCCAGCGGAGGCACTGTCTCTCTTACAAGTATGCTAGGTGAACATCCTTGAAGAGATGGAGACGAAAGCTTTTCACAGAAGTATAGAAATGCAGGACACCCATGAAGAATTGTCTCCCAACACTGGGAACGCAGCACAATCACCTGCAGATCGCTATTAGTCTTTCTGTCTTCCACTAGCCATAGTTCTGGTTCTAGATCAAACCATAAAGCAATCTGCCAATCTTCTGTTTAAACTTTAGTTTTCCGCTACGTAACAACAAGTTAAAATGTCTCAGGCCCTCTTCTGTGTGCTCTGTTCTATATTTCCTTCCCTGTCTCTTGCTTCTCTGCTTTCACAGGTGCCTTCTGCCCCAGGAGGCCCAGAGCTGAGTCATCTCTGCAGAACCCCATGATTCTATTTATACAGCAGTTAGCATCCTTGCTTGCTTGCTTTACTATGACAGTCAGGCAGATGTCCCTCTTCTCTTCCCTGAGTGGCCCGTATCTATCTAATATATCCAGAGTGCAACAGTACATGCTCAGTAAATCTCTATAGTGAAGCAAGCTGCTAGGTCAGCAAGTCAGGCTGTTTGGGGATTTTCTGAACTTTGAGGGTTAAGAGTGTGTAGCCCTCGCTGTTTCAATCCACTGAGTTCTGTGGCATGGCCAGTAAGCACAAGTTGTTCTAGGAAGGCCTTGATGCTTTAGTGACTAGCCATGTGCATCAAGATTTCATCCCGATCCAAACAACAGAGAACCTTGCTCTAGGGGTTGAAGCCGGCAAGTGTGTCTCCTGCATTGTCTGAGGTGCTTCAGTACAGAGCTGGTCTTTTGGTTCATTAGTGCTACCAGGGATCTAGGTTGTTTCCACCTTTCTGCTCCACTGTCCTTAATGTGGAGGCTTGCATTCTCATGATCGTACCTCACGGTTGCAAGAGGGCTGCTTGTGAGGTCCCAGAGTGGGACCCCTGTCAAGGTTTGAGGGAGGGAAAAGAGAGAAAAAGGCGAAGGGCCAAAGGCCTTCTAGCAGGTCTTTGCCTAATTCACTAAGGGATACCCTCCCCATGAACTTCTATAGAAGGGTAATGCCCACTTGGAAGGCTGGGGAGCTGGGGTGTTTTAAGCTTGGTACATTGTCCCCCTGAACAAAACTGGGGTTCTGTAAACAGGGCAGAAGGGGTGGCTGGATGTTGGGTAAATCACTTGCAATATCTGCCCCAAAGACAAAAGGTCCTTTTTCTTTCTTGGCTTTGTATTTTTAAAAAGTTTATTCTTTTGGAGTATAGTTGATTTACAATGTTGTGTTAGTTTCAGGCATACAGCAAAGTGTTTCAGTTCTTATATATAGAATAGAGTTGCTCAGTCATGTTCTACTCTTTGCGACCCCATGGGCTGTAGTCTCCCAGGCTCCTCTGTCCATGGGGTTTTCAATGCAAGAACACTGGAGTGGGTTGCCATGCCCTCCTCCAAGGGATCTTCCCAACCCAGGGATCGAACCCAGGTCTCCCTCATTGCAGGCGCATTCTTTACCATTTGAGCCACCAAGGAATCTATATTATTTATTTATTGGTTCTACCAACATCAGCCTTTGCTTAGGTCCACTGTTCCTGTCGCCGATTTTGAGTCTTGATTGATTTCTTCTTCCTCTTCCATGTTCTGCCTCATCTTCTCAGCAACTGAACGGTTTCGTTTGTGTCTCCTATTGATATTATTTTCATATTCAATATTGATATTATATTCAATCATGGCAGGGAGGTGGGGAGCTCTGGCATTTTTTGATCCTGGGCTAGTCTCCTCTAGGGAAGTTTTACAAGGTTTGACAACCATTTGTGCGCTGTGCTGCACTTTGATAGCTCCTGATCTGTGTGACTCCTGGTGGTCAGAGGCGTGGAGACTTACCTGGCTTGGGACTCCTTGACTCCAGGGGGAGTGGGGAACGTGTTCTCCTTTTGTGCGTGATGCCAGGGAAACGTTTAGCGGCAGGCCGTTTCTCTTCATGGGTGTTTTGGCTGAGAGTAGATCGAAACTTTGAATTGTATGTGCCTTTTCAAATGAAGAGACTTATTTCTGAAGGGCTGACTCTTGCTAAGTTGCTTCAGTCGTGTCCAACTCTCTGAGACCCTATGGACTGTAGCCCACCAGGCACCTCTGTCCATGGGGATTCTCCAGGCAAGAATACTGGAGTGGGTTGTTGCACCGTCCTCTGGGGTATCTTCCTGACTCGGATTGAACCCACAGGAAATCGTGGTTGATCAGGTTACCCCGGAAGTTTGGCAGGTTATTAGAATTCTACGCTTCTCTAAGAACAGAGAGTAATATATAAGAGCCACTTAATCATGGGTTAAAGGGGGTGGGGAGGGTACTGTGGGCCTCAGGAGAAGGGCTGCATTCCTGATCCAGCTGAGAAAGGGTGTTCTAAATTCCTGCAGTCCCCTGGGGGGCTGCTAGCCATGTGAGAACACAGGAGGTCAGCAGCAGCACCCTCCTGTCAGCAGCATGGCGTGGGTACACGTGTGGGCACAGCTAACAGCTGTCTGGGTCTCCGTATTCCTGACACTTGACAGACTGCAGCTGTCACTGGCCTTCAGAACGTCTTTTTTTTTTTTTTCTGAGGCGCTAAAAACAATGCAAGTTTGCACAGGTCATAAAAACGCCCTTGCGTCAAGTATCTGGACCTGTGTTTGACAAGGCCTTTCCCTTGGCACCGTTTTTCTCTCCCTAAAAATCCCCACCCCTTACTCCTGCTCTGGAAGCAGACAGATGGCACATGAGGTCTCCACAGGGTCAAGCCACATGGGCTTCCAGGGGCTGTGGTGCTGAGGGGAGCTGGGCCAGATGTGGGGGACTTAACAGGCTGGAGATGCACACTCTGTCTGGAGGCACAGGGTCACAGTCGCACGTTGCCCCCCGGAACACAGAACGGCTGGTTGCCAGCTCTCCCCATTATAAAAGGAAAGTCAGCTAACCGATTAGTGTGGGTGTGCAGATTTGTCCAGATTTTCCATGTTTACAGCTGTCCATTTTCTTATTTTTTCAAAATATCATGTGGGCCAAAGATGTTTGAGGGCCCACAGTCTGCCGTCTCTGAGGAAGAAGCGGGCCAGCCAGGTCACAGATGCCTCGGGAGGATGAAATGAGGATCCCTGAGGGAAAGGAGGCCCTCTGCCGCTCTCCCTCCTCTCCTCGCGAGTGGCGCCTGGAGAGTGGTCACCACCGGGAGCCAGTCAGAAAGGCGGTTCACAGGCTATGGTGAGAGGTCTGTGCTGGGAGTGGTGGATGGCAGTGCTGAGAGGCAATTAGACTTCCACTAGCTATAGCTCCAGCGGGTACTGGGAGGTGTGTTCCGTGCCCTCTCTAATATCAGGTAAGTGGTGGTGCTCAAGGATGAGTGGGTGGAATTGATTTAAGGCCTGGATGTCAGGAGGGGGAGGTGCAGTCACCCCACCTTTGTGACCCCACTCCCCCTGTGGAGGGCTTCCCTGGCGTCTCAGCTGCTAAAGAATCCGCCTGCAACACGGGAGACCTGGGTTGGATCCCTGGGTTTAGAAGGTCCCCTGGAGAAGGGAACGGCCGCCCACTCCAGTATTCTGGCCATGGAGAAGCCCATGGGGTCACAGAGTCAGGCACGGCCGAACGACTTTCACTTCCTTCCCCCTTGTGGTGGGTTTCCTCAGGAGACTAGGAAGGGCTGGGCGGGAGCCAAGAGTGTCCAAAGCTGACAAAAGTACAAGTAGGTCAGGAAGAGCGCAAAGCGGCTGCACTGGGAAACGGATGAGGACCCTTGAGGAAGAAAAGGAACGTGGCTTTTAACTGAGGACGAGGGGCAGAAGGCAGAGGGACTGACAGGTCAGGTAGTCTTTAGTTGAGCATCTGTAAATGCTCACAACGTAGCACTTGGGGTTTGTTTTTCTAAACTGAAAATACGTCTTTAATGTCCAGATATGAGGAAATGGCTAAGTGAATTATGGTACATCCATATAGCTGAAGACCATGCAGCTATTAAAAATGAAGTTATGAACCAGAGCTCTTAGTAATGTGGAAAAACGCTTATTGTTTAAGTGGAAAAAAAGCATAGAGCTACATGTGGCATAACACCTCGACTACATAAAATACACACACAGGGCCACTGCTGTGGAGAGCATGCCAGGACATCCTTCCGAGACTGCGCCAGACAAAGCCTGCAATTTAGAGCAAGGGCCTGGCAATTCAGGTTGTGACGTCCAGATGTACAGTCAAGCTCAAAGGCAGCTGACCTCCTCCAGTCCTGGTAGCGGGGTGATGGAGACTATGGGAAGGCACTGTAAAATGTCCTCACAGGAGCAGGGGTTTTTCATCTGAGGTATGAACACCCCGAGGACAGCGTCTCAGCAGGCTTGGGTCCATCCTTTGTAATAGAGTCCATTAAAAACCACCCCCTGCCCTGCCCCCAGTCCCACCATCTGGGTAGAAGGGAGGCCTATGTTAAAGTAGATAATGGCTGTAAGATTCAAAGTGAGTATCCATATAGTTAATTTTTGACAGTAATCTGAGGGTACAGCTAGAGTTTCTTTCCTTTAGGACTCCTGGGACTCAATACAGGACAGAACTACTGCAACAGTAATATGTCACCTATACTTGAAAGTTAGACTGTTAAAAAACTGAAGTATAGTTGATGTGCAGTTTGTTAGTTTCAGGTGTACAACATAGTGGTTTGATATTTTAACACATTATGAAATCATCACCATGGTAAGTCTAATATGCATACAAAGTTATTACAATATTCTTGACCTTGTAACTGGAAATTTGTAGCTCTTAATCCCCTTCACTTATTTCACACAGCTACACACCCATCTCCCTGGTGGCAACCGCCAGTTTCTTCTCTGTAAGTTTGTTTGTTTTGTTAAATTTCACAGTAAGTGAGATCATATGGTATTTGTCTGACTTACTTCACTTGGCATAAATACTGTCTAGATCCATCTATGGTGTTGCATATGCTAACGTTTCACTCTTTTTTATGATAGCTCTTAATCCCCTTCACTTATTTCGCACAGCTACACACCCATCTCCCTGGTGGCAACCGCCAGTTTCTTCTCTGTAAGTTTGTTTGTTTTGTTAAATTTCACAGTAAGTGAGATCATATGGTATTTGTCTGACTTACTTCACTTGGCATAAATACTGTCTAGATCCATCTATGGTGTTGCATATGCTAACGTTTCACTCTTTTTTATGATTAATATCTCATTGTAAATTATAGTCAAACCTTAAACAAGGTTTCAGCTGCATGGGTCCAGTTATATGTGGGTCTTTTCAGGATAAGCGTTGGCACTACACTCTTTAAGGTCGGTTCATTCCACAGACGTGGGACCATGGTACTTGAGCATCTGTGGAGTTGGGTATTCAAGGCAGGTCCTGGAACCAGTCCTCAGTGGATAATGAGGTATGACTGTGTACACTATCTTCCTCATCCATTCATCTATCGATAGACACTTACTGAGGCACGACTGTGTACACCACTGTATCTTCCTCATCCATTCATCTGTTGATAGACACTTCGATTGCTTCCGTATCTTGAATATAGGGATGCATGAATCTTTTCAAATTAGTGTTTTTGTTTTCTTTGGGTAAATACTGAGAAGGGGCACTGCTGGATCATAGTGTAGTTCTACTTTATTTTTTTTTTTGAGGAATACTATATAATATAGTATTCCTATATTTTAGAAGATCTGTGGTTGGATTTAAAATTTATATATGGAAATCTGGGTTAAAGCTTTAAAATGTTTTATCTCAAGATAACAGAAACCTAAAAAATATCTTTTTGAATTATTTAAGAAAAAAATCCCAAACTTGACACTAAGCAACTTCAAAGTATGACAGGGTTAGGTTTTCAACTTCCTTGATGAAGATTGAAAATCCCAACTAATTTTCTTAAAGCTGAACCCTAAAACAAGAAAATTCTCTGTGTGACCAAAAGCAACTGAACACTATAGAATGTCACATACCACCAAATGTGGCTTTACCTTTATAGTGTTAAGCAGATCAATATAAGATTGCACACATGCCTACCAGCAAAACCACGGATCTCTGAGTCAGGATAAATTCCAAGAATGTGCTCTGAGGTTGGGGGTAAAGGAGAAAGCCAAGTTTGATTTTTAGGTTGTATATGGTGTTGGAATTAAGTCACTTCTCCTTTGAACCTGTTTTCATGATTCAGCCATCCAACTTGCGCCAGTTTTACTCCCTGAAAGCTGCATTAATAATTATGGGATGAGAGAGGCCATTTCGTTTAAGTCACGTGGAAGAAGAGGGCATGGCTCATGACATCACCCTGATCTTCCGGTTTGCTTAGGAAGTGGGAGGCCCTCCATCTCTCTGTGGACAAACATGACATCAGGCCGTAGACAAGCCAGGGACTCGGGAAACAAGTGGCAGGAGAACGCAGCCATCGGCTCCTCCCTGGCTTAAGTCTGGTCCAATTATAACTGGTTCCAGTGTATAAATGAGTCGTTGCCATGTTAAGTGTCTCTCTAGTGTTATAAATAGCAGACAGACGCATATTGCCCATTTTTTTGAAATGTTAGATTACAGCCTCTACGGCCATGGCTGAAAAGCTCAATTTGGTAAAAGGGTTTGTTTGTTTTTCTGGGAACAAACAGAGTAAAGATAAGGAAATAATGAACTTTAAAAAGTCAACTGAGAAAGACTAAATAAATTGAACTATTGAACTCTGGAGCATAAATTCCATGCAAAGCTCTTTTTTTCTTTTAAATACTGTAGCTGACCATTTACAGTAAATAAGAAACTATTTAACCTGAAACAGGGACTCTGTCTAGTCAAGAAGCATAATGATAGGTGGATTCTACCAGAGGATTCAGGGCACAGCTACCATAAACCGTTATGCAAAGCGCACAGCAATTATGTACAAGAAAAACATGAAGTATGTATATTAAAAAGGTATATTGTATATATAAACAACTGGCAGCCCTGAAAATGGGAAAGGGGGATTGTTTTGTTTCTATATTGAGAAAAAACTCATAGCACTACAGCTTTACTTATATTGATTTAGTAATTCTGCTAACAGAAGCTAGTATCACTGAGTTAGCGCTGTGATTCCCACTTTACAGATGAAGAAGTCTGAGACAGGAAGAGGAAACACTACAGTGGGGAGCTATGCTCAAGGCCTGCCCTGCCCACCTGGCCATCTTCGTCTCAGGAAGGAGGTAAGGGGTTATGCATTCCACATTGAGGACAACTGGGTGCTCTTGAAACTGTGAATTGTTTTTAGTTGCTAAGCCGTGTCTCTTTTGTGACCCTATGGACAGTAGCCCACCAGGCTCCTCTGCCCATGGGATTTCCCAGGCAAGAATACAGGAGTGGGTTGCCATTTCCTTCTCCAGAAACTAATAAGAGACACAATTAATGAGACAGAACCTAATATCAAAAGAAATTCTCTCAAGTCAGATAAATATGGAAATCTCAGTTTCTCTTAGAACTAGTTCTCCTGTTTGGCTTTCGTTCTTTGAATTCCCGGGGCAAGGTGGGGAGTATGGTTTAGGCCACGAGATGCCACGGTTCCCTCCAGCCTCAATGTCAACCTCTTTAAAAGTTTCAATTGTCAGAAAAACTCTAGAAAGTAGAGATTATTAAATGCAATAAGAAAACAGGCCCAGAGAGTTTAAGGAAAGTGATGACGGTCACACAGCCAGTACGTAACAGAACCAGGATGTCACTACAGGAGAGACGGTGTCCAGAGACCTACCCCTTCCACTTACCACACGTTTAAAATAGCTGTTTCAACATCTAGACACACCTTTAAAACCTATCTATGAAGCTATATGGCATATAACTACATAAACGAATAGACCATATCTGTGGGAAAAACCCTCAATTTTCCTGGTTATAGCCATGAAGATTCACCCCAAATTATCACTGTTTTTTAACAGACACTTGTATAATTCAAATGTATGGCTTCCTCACATTAAGCAGTCTTTTAAGCATACTGATTCTAGTAACAGTTGGATACAAAGGATAATGCTCAACTAAGTAATAGACAGCTTCACCCTTTATGTTCAGCAGAGTTAGATAATAAGCCTTCGGATGATACCAGAGTATTTCTTTTTGAAATGTTCACAGGCAGGGTTTTTCACAATTCAAACTAATCCTTATATCCAAGAGCATACTGTTGCACCCAAGAGGAAATTGTTTTAGAACTGAAAAACTTTGTTCCACACCTCCACTGTTATCAGACAGTATGCTCAAAGCATATTTTATCAAGGAAAACACAGGGTTGTGGGCCAGTATTTAATCAATTTTGCTTTGAGCACAGTATGGGTTCACTTTGGGTGGGGTGATTAGCAAGATTCCAGGGAGCTAACAGGACCGGGAGGGAGGAAGGGAGGACATTCCAGTGCATTTCACTCAGACATCATCTCCCCTCTAAGTTTTGGCCTTTTTGCTTTTCATCTGTGCTCTAGTCCTGGCATACACTGGCAACAAAAGCTTTGCTGTGTGGCGCCTCCCATCTTTCTGTCAGAATGCACTCTTACGAGCAGCAAACTAATGTAAAGGTGGTCTCTAAAACTAAGTAGTGGGAGAGGGATGGTAGGGTCTGTGGGCTCCCACCCACCGCACAGCAGCACATCCTGAGTTCGGTGGAGCCCTGTCATCCTAAGGGCACAGCCTCTGGTCTCTCCGTAGAACTACTGGTGATTTGAATTGCGTTTCATTTTGCTGAAGATGAGAGTTCCTAGCATATCAGCAACTTGATTGCTGGCAGCTGGCCCATTTAGTGTCTTTTCTCAAATCCATGATTTTTGGATGCTTTTGTTCTGAGGCTTTCTGTATAATGCTTTTCAGTAGAGACATCCTACTATCAAAAAAGAAAAAAAATTCCTTGAAGTCAGACAAACATCTACATCTCAATTTCTCTATATATCTAGACATAGTTCAGGCACTCTGGATGTTTCATGGAAGTAGGGAGTCACTCAGTGAATACCTACTGAGCACCAGAGATCAGCATGTACTATTCTAGGAGCTGGAAATTGAAGTACAATACACAAATAAACCAAAAGATGCCATTACAGTTTGATATACTATTTATTTAGTTATTAATATGGACAGCCTCTTATGCAACGTTATAGATATCTTTCAAAACCTAAAATACAGTCCACTATCCAGCCCAGGAGGAGACAATGAACAAGATCATTCTTACAGTAAATGTGGCATAAGCACTCACAATAATCGTCCTTTTCTTGGCCATCAAAGGGAACAGTCAAAAGGTTCTTTTATCTCCCCTGGGGTTTTAACGTTCTTGAATGACAGCTATTTCAGAGTCAGAAGTCCACCTTTGAGCACCACCCCCGAGGTGTGCAGCCTCAGTGTTGGAGAGCAAGGAGCCCGCCTTACCTTTCAGCCAGTACGCGTCAAACTTGAGCATATGGAGAAGGCAGGTATGTCACAGGGGTGTTCTGATCAATTTACAAAGATTGAGCTTCAAAGCTCTAAAAGCCCGTTTGGTGGTGGTGGTGGCAGTGAGGAGTATACTACATTTTGCCAAGGGGGTCTTCTCATCTTGAGTCTTGGCACTGTCACTTTTCCACTAGGCTTTAAGATCTACTGAGGTTCTCTGTGAAAAGTAGGGGTGGGAAATGCTAACAACTACTAGACTGAGGCCATCTGCAGAATGACCTGGGCTGGCTGCTATGGCTTTTAGAACCTGCTTCCTTTCTTTAGACAAACATTTCTGAAACTTTATGTCCTGCATATGTCTCACATAAAATTTAAAAGGGCTAAGACTGAGGAAACTTCTGGCACTCAAGCTGGATGATAAAAAACAAAATCCATTCTCCAATGAGCTATACTCAAATTTCTCAGTTGAAAACCAATGCCAAGTGATTTTTAAATACATGTGCTGGACAATATTAACTGATGGAAGAAATTCTGAGGTGAAACTGTACATATACCAAAATCTAAAATACAGGCAAAAAACAAGATGTATTAATGTAATATTCTTCAACCCCTTAGTTTTATGTTGAAAACTACAAATGTTTTCAGCGTCAGGCTACTGATGATGGCCAATTAAATATGAAATAAAAAAACCTCAGGAAGTCTTGCCAAGTTTGTGGCAGTTTCAAGAGACTACAAAGGAAGAAGAAACCATAGGGTAAAGAGTGAGAGCGTTGGACTTTATTTAACTCTAGGTACCACGGATTTGACATTAGTAGGTAAGACTAACAAATAAGCAGCCATACAGGTTTTTTGGTCACTGTGCTTTGCAAGCACCAATAAATGGAGCTATTTTCACTATTCAATCCCATCTTTCATGAGCCAATCAGATCCTGCTGCGTTCTCACTTGTTGCTAATTTACCAGCACATTAGTATGTAGTTTACCAGGGTGAGGAGCAAGTCACTGTGCAGTACCAAGTTTACGTCATCACAGGACTACAACATGCACGTTCTACTTAATGGAGCTCAAGCAACAGGAATACAAGAAAACAGTTATGAGTGGAGACTTGTTCTTGACAAATTCATGTTCACACTAACTATGGGTTTAGAAATCTTATTGGGCAGGTACCTACAGCAGTTCTTCAGTTGGCATTGGAACGTTACACGCATGCACGAGTGATGTGGAAGAGGATGAGGCAGAAGAGGCAGCTGGATGGAGGACAAAGGGGAAATGAGAGGAGTGTCGGGGAGGGGCAGTTCTCAGCTCTCCACAGCCAGTCTCTGCTCTGTGAGAGAGGCCTGTTGAGCAACGCTTTTGTTCTCATGACTGCGAAGTTTAGACACAACGTCTAGAAAGGCCAGATCCTGTACTTCCTTGTGCAGAGACTCTGGAAGACAAAAAACAGGACAACAGGTATGCTTCTATTAGAGTGTTCTACTCTGACTATACACACTACCCAAAGCATATACCCAGAACGCTTGGTTAAAATGATGCTGAGTTATAAAAATAGATCTGTTTTAAATTTTGTGGCAAATAAAAAGCTTTTACCTCTCCAGCAGGAGGGGAAACATGCATACTTACAACTGATTTGTGTGGCTGTACAGCAGAAACCTCCAATTAAAAAAGTTATACCTCACCTCCTTTCAACAAATTTCTGTGATAGTAGACTCCTTTTCAGATTTCCTATCTTCTTCTTTCTCTTGCTCTATTTAACTTCAATTACAGTAAAATACAGGATTCCTCTCAAGGCCATAAGTTTTATGTAATTAGCATTCCTCAAACTGGTGTGTCTATTTTGATAAAACTGAGGTATAAAACCAGCTGGAGTAGCAATACTCAGAACAGATTTTAAAATAATTGATATTTGTAGAAAACACTTTCAAGTGTACATGGAACATTCTCCAGAACTGACCACACATTGGGCCACACAGTGAGCCTTGGTAAATTCAAGAATCGCGAAGTCATATCAAGTGTCTTTTCTGACACAGTGCAATGAGATTGGAAATTATAAGAAAAACTATAAAATATACACATGTAGAAGCTAAACAATATGTTATTAAACATCACTAGCTCACTGAAGAAATCAAAGAGGAAATTTAAAAAAGAAATACCTAGAGACAAATGAAAACAAAAGCACAGTAATCCAAAAACCTATGGGACACAGCAAAGTCAGTTCTCAGAGGGAAGTTTTCTGCAATACAATCTTACTTCAGGAAACAAGAAAAATCTCAAACAATCTACTTGCATCTAATAAAACTAGAGAAAGAAGAACAAAAACCCAAAGTTAGTGGAAAGAAAGAAAGACTTAGCAGAAATAAATATGACAGAGATGAAGAAAAAAGATCAATGAAGCTGGTTCTTTGAAAAGATAAAAATTGATAAACATTTAGCCAGACTTGTCAAGAAAAATGGAGATGGCTCAAATCAATAAAATTTAAAATGAAAAAGAGGTTATAATAGACACCACAGAAATACAAAGGATCATGAGACTACTACAAGAAACTATATACCAATAAAATGAACAACCTAGAAGAAATAGAAAAATATAAACAGACCAGTCTTGGGAGATTGTACCTTTCTAAGAATTTTTCCATTTCTTCCCGGTATAATCACAAGTAATGAAATGGAAAATATGATTAAAAACCTCCCAACAAAAGTCCAGGACCAGATGGCTTCACAGGTGAATTCTATCAAGTATTTAGAGAAAAGTTAACACCTGTCTGTCTTAAACTAGTCCAAAAAATCAGAGGAAGGAACACTCTCAAACATTCTATGAAGCCATCATGCCTGATACCAAAACCAAAGATATCACAAAAAAATTTACAGGCCTGTACCACTGAAGATCAGACACACAAATCCTCAACAAAATACTAGCAAATCAAATCTAACAATACAGTAAAAGGTTCACCTGAAATTGTCACAACACTGTTAATCATTATTATATTCCAATATAAAAAAAAGTTTTTTTAAAGTCAGGGGTATGTAATGTACACCATAGGGAATATAGTCAATGATATTGCATTAATTTTGTATGGTGACAGATGGTTTATTAGACTTATAGTGGTGATCAATTCATAACAATGAATATATATAAATTTATATATATATATATAAATGTTGAATTGCTATGTTGTATACCTGAAGGTAATATTGTATGTCAACTACATTTTAATAAAAATTAAAGAACAAACAAAAACTCAATACATTAAAAAGATCATACATCATGATCAAGTGGGATTTATCCCAGGGATGCAACACAACAAAGGATAAAAACCATATGATCATCTCACTAGATGAAGAAGCTTTTGACAAAATTCAAGACCTATTTGTGATAAAAACTCTCCAGAAAGTGGGCATAGAGGGAACAGACCTCAACATAATAAGGACCATATAAAACAAACCTATCTTACATCACAATACAAAAATTAAGTCATAATAGATCAAAGACCTGAACATAAGAGCTAAAACTCTAAGAAACTTAAAACTAAAAACTTAAAAACCTAGGCAACAAAAGGAAAAAGAGAAACTGGACTTCATCAAAATCAAAAACTTCTGGGTGTCAAAGGACACAACAGTGAAAAGGCAACTCTTGAAACAGGTGAAATATGTGTGAATCATATGTCCAATAAGGATTTAATATACAGGACATATAGAGAACTTCAACAACCAATAAGAAACAACCCAAATAAAAAATAGGCAAAAGGATTTGAATAAACATTTCACCAAGAAGATAAGGTATATAAACGGCCAATGAGCAACTAAAGATCCACAACATCACTAATCATTAGGGAAAAGCAAATCAAAATTACAGTAAGTTACTAGCTGACACCCATTAGGATGTCTCTCAAGACAGAAGAGCCTATCAGTGAGGATGTATAAACTGGAACCTGTGTGCACTTCTGGTGGGAATGTAAGAATGGTGCAGCCACTGTGGAAAAGAGTATAGTGTTTCCTCAAAACTTAAACACAGAATTGCTGCATGGCCTGGCAATTCCCCTTTTGTATATATATGCAAACTAACTGAAAGAAGGAATTCATATTTGTGCACCTCTGTTCAGAGTGGCATTACAACAGCCAAAAGGTGAAAATAATCCAAATGTCCACTGACTGGGTGAATGGATAAACAAAGTGTGATATATACAAACAATAGAACATTCTTCAGCCTAAAGAAAGAATGGAGTTCTGACACGCTACACACAGATGAGCCGTGAAAATATCATGCTAAAGGAAAATAAGCCAGACACAAAAGAAAAAATATTGTATGGTTCCATTTACACAGGCTACAAGGAATAGTCAAATTCATAAAGATAGAAAATAAAACTGTGGTTGCCAAAACCTGGGGAGAGGGGTGACTAGGGAGTTATTGTTTAAAGTGTATGGAGTTTCCGTTTGGAAAGAAGAAAAAGGCCTGGAGGAGAATGATAGGGATGACTGCACAGAGATGTGAATGAACTTAATCTACTGGACTCTACACTTAAAATGGTTCAAATGGCAAATTACATGTATATTTTACATTAAAGAATGTCTGAACAATCATGAACATGCTGGAAACAAATGGTATCAGCTAGGAAACAGAAGATATAAAGAAGGGAAATTTTTGGAACTCCGAACTGTATACATGTAACGTTTATGTATATTGCATATATACACAGAAGTAGAATTGCTAGGTCATATAATAATTCTGTTTAATATTTTTGAAGAGACACTGTACTCATTTCCACAGTGGCTGCAATAAAAAGCTTGATAGGCTCAAGAACAGAATGGAAAAGACAGAAGAAATAATCAGTGAACTTTAAGACAAAGCAATACAAATTACCCAATCTGAACGAGAGAGAGGTGATAAGCTGGAAAAAAATGAACAGAACTTCAGAGCCTTGAGGGATACAACTAAACAGCTCACATTTGTGTCATGAGAGGCCTGAAGGACAAGAGGAATAGGGTGGGGAATGAAAAAGTACTTGAAGAAATATGATGAAGAACTTTCCAAATTTAGCAAAAGACAAAAAGCCTACAGAGTCAAGAAGCTGAACAAACCTTACATAGGATAATCCCAAGGAAATTCATGCCAAGGCAAAGTATAGTCAAACTTTTGAAAACTATTAACAAAAGAAACTCTTAGGTCAGAAATGACACCTTACCTACAAGGGAAAAAACAAACCCGGAGATGATGGATTTCTCATAAGAAACCACCGAGGCCAGAAGAAAGTGGCACAACATTTTCAAGTTTTGAAAGAAAAGAACTGTCAACCTAGAATTCTATGCAGAGAAAATATTTTTAGAAATGAAGAGGAAATCAAGATACTCAAAGAAAATGAATAAGTGAGGAATAATAAAGGAAATGAGAATTTGTTACAAGCAGACCTAACCTAAAATAATGGTTAAAGGAGATTCTTTAAACAGGAAGAGAATGTTTTTTTAAAAAAGCAATCTTGGAACATCAGAAAGAAAGAACAGATATAGCAAAGACACAGATAAATACAATAGCTTTCCTTTCCTCAAGCGTTTTCTGGATTATGTTTGATGCTTGAAAACAAAGATTATAACAACACTCATGTGGTTCTAAGTGCATAAAGGGGAAATATCACTAAATTGAAAAGACACATGCACTGGCACCTCCATGCTTACTGCAGCATTATTTACAAAAACCAAGATACAGCAGCAAGGGGAGTGTCCAAGCACAGATGAATGAGTAAAGAAATGATGGTGTGTTTGTACAATGGAATACTATTCAGCCATGAAAAAGAATAAAATCTTGCCATTTATGACAATATGGCTGGGCCTTGAGGGACTATTCTAAGCGAAATGAGACAAAGATAAATACCACACGACTTCTTTTATATGTGGAATCTAAATACCAAGTTCATTAGATACGGAGAACAGATTGGTGGTTACCAGGGGCAAGGATTGGGGGTTGGAGGAATGGGCAAATTTTTTTTTAGTTTAAATATTAAAAACTACAGGAATAAAAAAAAATCTAATGAAACAGCAAATGATTTTTGCTTACTGATTAAGCAACACACACTTTTTTCCCCCAGTGCTCTCCAACTTAGATTTCATATTACAAAAAAACAAACTTACCAGTAAAGCAAATAATATTTTTATTTTTGTCTAACAGAACAAAAATAGCAAAGAAAATTCAGAAAATACCCAGACAATACTCTCTAACTAATGACTTAACACAAGAGCCTCTTGACCATTTATTTATTGGTCCAATTGAGAATGGATGCACTCTTTTTAAGAAAAATTGTAACATCTGGGGGGTTGCCCAAGCAGGATGTGTGGAAAATATCAGCAATTATCTCAAAGCAGAGGAATACTGTGGCGTTAGTCAGTAGAGCAGAACATAACAGAAAACAGTAACATGGGCGATGCAGACAAGAGCCACGTCAGCAACATCCAAAGAGACGGCGCCCAAGCCAAGGGATTCCGTGATTCCGGCTCCTTCAGCATAGCTGACACAGCTGCAGAGGAAGCCACCCTGACCTGATGCCATTACACAGTCCCCTCATTTAACTCTCCTTGTTCTGATCAAAGCTCATCAAGCAACCCTTGGTGCCTGTCTGCCCTGAAGGAGTCAATCCACCAGACGCGCACTTGCGGTGTTCTGAGATCAGTGGCAGTCATACTTCTCATTATAAAGCGGTAAACCACCATTCTGGTTTTGTACCTGGAGGAGGTGAGCCTATCCCAAGAGACAGAGGAATACACCCTTGGTATATGCACAAAAAAGTCTAGAAACCCAACCCTGCCCATCAAGGCTCAATTCCAGAGAGGCTTTCCTGATACTCACCCGCCTCTACTGCCCACCATCTTGGCTGTTACCATCATCTTGAAAGTTGCTAACCAGACAGGACTATTGACATTCACCACTCCTCACCCAGTACCACTGCAATGTGGTACTTATTTCCTTCACAGTCTTGGCTTCCTTGTCTAATAAATGGTAGTAATGATACTGACAACCAACTCTGGATGAAATTATGTAATCCTTAAGCATTAACAAAAAAAATGGTAGTGGATGACAGAGTGGATTAAAAACACATGACCTAACAACATGCTGCCTACACTTCAAATACGAGAGACAGCCGACTGAATCTAAAAGGGTAGAAAAGAACCAAGCAAATGTTATTCAAAAGGAAGTAGGAGTAGCTATATTAATACCACATAGACTTCAGAGCAAAGACTACTACCAGAGACGGGGAGAAATGTTACATATGGATGAAAAGGTCAATTCTCTAGGAAGGCACAGTGATCCTAAAGGTGTATGCACCTACCAAGAGAGCTGCACAATATATGAAGCAAAACCTGATAGAACTGAAGGGAGGTAAAGACAGATCAACATTTACAGCTGGAAACTTCAGCACCACTCTCTCAATAATTGACAGAAGTAGTAGAAAATCAGCAAGAGTATATCAATAGAAACACCACTGCCAAGCAAAAGGATCTTACTGACATTTATAACACTCACCACTCGGTAACAGCAGGATGCACACTCTTCTCTGGTGTCCATGAAATACATATCAAGATATGCCAATTTCTTGAACAAATTACTTAGCTGATATCATGGTACACAAAATCAGAACTTGTTCTTTATATAAAATAATATTTTAGGGTTAATGAAACTTAAACCTATTAATTTCTTAACTGACTTTTACCTATAGTGTGCTATATAATTTTTATTACTAAGAATCTTTTGAAGTATTTGCAATGTAAAAGTAACCCTATATCTTCCATAAATTTTTAATGCTTTTAAAACCCCAAGCCACCATTTACTATTATTTTATATTTAATGTTAACCATATGTTGATGAATATCACATGACAGAGGAAATACGTACCAGATCCCATGAGAGCACAGATCAGGACCATGGAATTGTATTTGATTTCAGGAGCACTTCTCTCATCTGCTAGCAGCCTGTGCAAGATCTGTACAAGTTGAGCACTTTCTAGGTCTTTCTCAGCAGTACCTGGAACATGAAATAATTAAAGGATCAGTTATATTCACTGGGTATAAACCTGGTACAGTCTGGCTAAAAATTGCTTCCCCTTTTAGAAAATGATCATGTTAAATCTTCTGAAAAGAACTGATAAACAGAAAAGATGGTATGATAGATACACTATGTACTGTCACCATCTTCAAAAATTATCATGACCAAATAGGCACAGGAAAAGATGTTCAACATCGCTAGTTATTAGAGAAATGGGAATCAAAACTACAGTGAGATATCACCTCACACCTGCCAGAATGGCTACCATCAAAAAATCCACACACAACAAATGCTGGACAGGGTGGGGAAAGAAGGGAACCCTCCTGGACTGTTGGTGGGAATGTAAATTGGTAGAGCCATGATGGAGAACAGTATGGAGGTTCCTTAAAAAACTAAAAATAGAACTAACCTATGACCCTGCAATCCCACTCCTGGGCCTGTATCCAGAGAAAAGCATGGCCCCCAAAGACACATGCACCCCAACATTCATTCCAGCGCTGTTTACAATAGCCAAGACCTGGTGACAACCTCAGTGTCCATCCAGAGAGGAGTGGATAAAGAAGATGTGGTGTGTGTACACACACACATGAAGGAATATCACCCCGCCATTAGCAGGAACGAGACAAGGCCATCTGCAGCCACATGGGCGGGCCCAGAGAGCGCCATACTGAGTGAGGTCAGAGGAGGAGAAACAGCGCCTGACATCCCTTTACGTGGGGTCTAAAACGAAATGATACAAGCGACTTTACTTACAAAACAGAAAGAGACTCACAGCCTTAGAAAACTCATGGTTGCCGGAGGGGAAGGGATAGTTAAGAACTCTGGGGAGGTCATGTACACACTGCGATATTTAAAATGGATAACCAACAAGGACCTATTCTATAGCATACGGAACTCTGCTCAATGTTACGTGCCAGCCTGGATGTGAGGGGGATCTGGGGGAGAATGGATACATGTATATGTATGGCTGAGTCCCCTCCCTGTTCACATGAAACTATCACAACTTTGTTAATCAGTTATACCCCAATACAAAATGTTTTTGGTGTTAAAAAAAATTTTTTTTAAATTATCATGGCCAATTGTGTATCCTCTATCTCTCTTCTTATCCACTTATTCTCACCCACTCCAAGGCATTTTGGAGCAAATCCTATAGTCACATAATTTCCTCTATATGTATTCTAGAATGTATCTTTAAGAGACTGGTACCCTGCAAATCCTATCAAAATTCCAATAGGATTTTCTAGAGAAAATAGGTAAGCTTATACTAAAATCTGTGTGGGAAACCACAGGTCCTAAAAGAGGTAAACCATCTTAATGAAGAAGAATAAGGTGGGAGGAATTTCTGTACTTGATATGAAGATCACTATATAGGTACAGTTATCAAGACAGTGTGGTGTTGGTAGAGAGACGGACATATAGGACAAAGGAACTGAAAGAAGATCCTGGAAGCAGATCCACAGAAATATGCTCAACTGATTTTTTACAAAATCAATTCAGAGGAGGAAAGACAGCCTTTTCAACAAATGGTGCTGGGGCAAGTAGATCCATAAGCAAGAAAAAAAAAAAAAGAAACCCTGACCCAAATCTCACATTTTATACAGATAATAACTAAAAAAGGATCACAGACTTAACTACTTTCAGGACTTTCAGGACACAAATAATCCTTAAAACTCAATAGTTTAAAAAAAAATTAGAAAATGAGCAAAACACACAGGTATTTCACCAAGGAATATATAAGATGGAAAAGAAGTACATAAAGATGTTCAACATCGGTAGTCTTTAGAAAAGTGGAAATTAAAACTACATGAGTTTTATGTCTTCTTTTCCAGTTTGGATTCCTTTTATTTCTTTTTCTGCTCTGATTGCTGTGGACAAAACTTTCACAACTATGTTGAATAGTAGCAGTGAAAGTGGGCACCCTTGTCTTGTTCCTGACTTTAGGGGAAATGATTTCAATTTTTCACCACTGAGGATATTTGCTGTGGGTTTGTCATATATAGCTTTTATTATGTTGAGATATGTTCCTTCTATTCCTGCTTTTTGGAGAGTTTTTATCATAAATGGATGTTGAATTTTATCAAAGGTCTTCTCTCCATCTATGCTGCTGCTACTGCTAAGTCACTTCAGTCGTGTCCGATTCTGTGTGACCCCATAGACGGCAGCCCACCAGGCTCCCCCATCCCTGGGATTCTCCAGGCAAGAATACTGGAGTGGGTTGCCATTTCCTTCTCCAATGCATGAAAGAGAAAAGTGAAAGTGAAGTCGCTCAGTCTGTCCGACTGTTAGCGACCC
>SJYX01016803.1:304235-356360 GCA_006410675.1 Oreotragus oreotragus
CAGCTCAATTCCAGAAAAATAAACGACCCAATCAAAAAATGGGCCAAAGAACTAAATAGATATTTTTCCAAAGAAGACATATGGATGGCTAACAAACACATGAAAAAGATGCTCAATATCACTCATTATCAGAGAAATGCAGATCAAAACCACAATGAGGTACCATTTCACACCAGTCAGAATGGCAGCAATCCAAAAGTCTACAAGCAATAAATGCTGGAGAGGGTGTAGAGAAAAGGGAACTCTCTTACACTGTTGGTGGGAATGCAAACTAGTACAGCCACTATGGAGAACAGTGTGGAGATTCCTTAAAAAACTGCAAATAGACCTGTTTTTTGACCCAGCAATCCTATTGCTGGGCATACACACTGAGGAAACCAGAATTGAAAGAGACACGTGTACCCCAATGTTCATCGCAGCACTGTTTCTAATAGCCAGGACATGGAAACAACCTAGATGTCCATCAGCAGATGAATGGATAAGAAAGCTGTGGTACATATACACAATGGAGTATTACGCAGCCATTAAAAAGAATACATTTAAATCAGTTCTAATGAGGTGGTTGAAACTGGAGCCTATTATACAGAGTGAAGTAAGCCAGAAAGGAAAACACCAATACAGTATATTAACACATATATATATATAATTTAGAAAGATGCGAGACAGCAAAAGAGACACAGATGTTTAGAACGGACTTTTGGACTCTGTGGGAGAGGGTGGGATGATTTGGGAGAATGGCATTGAAACATGTATATTATCATGTAAGAAATGAATCACCAGTCTATGTTCGACACAGGATATAGGATGCTTGGGGCTGGTGCATGGGGATGATCCAGAGAGTTGATATGGGGTGGGAGGGAGGTTCAGGATTGGGAACTCATGTACACCCGTGGCTGATTCATGTCAATGTATGGCAAAACCAATACAGTATTGTAAAGCAAAATAAAGTAAAAAAAAAAACAAAAAAAAAAAAAAAAAACGAAAACTACATGAGGTATCACTATGTATCGCTCAGACTGACTAAAATTTTAAAAATTAGAGATAATATTAAATATTGGTGAGGGTAAAGAGAAAACTAGGTCAGTTCTACAGTGCTGGCAGGAATGTGATGTTTTTCAGAGCCACTCTGGAAAACAGTTATTTCTTAAAAAATCAAACATGCAGTTATCATACAACCTAGCAGTTATAACTCCTAGGCATTTATCCAGAAAAATGAAAATTTGTGTTTACATAAAATCCTATACATGAACGTTCTTTGCAGCATTATTTTTAAAAGTACCAAAGTAGAATCAGCCCAGATGTCCTTCAACAGGTGAATGTTAAACAAGTCGTGGTATATACAAATCATAAAATACTATTCAGTAATGGGAAGGAATAAACTATAGACAAACATCAATAATGAAATTACGCTGACGAAAAAAGCCAATTTCAAAAGGTCATATACTATATGATTCCATTCATACATTTCTGAAATGAAAAAAAAATTTAGAAATGAAGGGTAGGTTAGTGGTTTCCAGGGATTAGGAGGGTAGGAGGCAGGTGAGTGTCGTTACGAATGGAGGATCCTTGTGGAGTTAGAACTGTTCAGATACACCTACACAGGTGATCAACTGAATTTAACAAATAGAAATTGAGTACAAGTAAAACTGGGGAAGTCTGAACTAGAGTTAAATTTTATCAGGGGTTGGGATGTTATACTAGGTTTGCAAAATGTTACCACTGGGCAAAACTGCGCAAACTGTAAAGACATCTTTATTCTTTCTTTTAACTGCATATGAAATTACAATTACAAAACAAACAAACAAAAAAAGGAGTCCTTAAAATGTTGCTTTAATACTATTGTCATACAAAAATTTTATAATTCCTTAATCGTATGTAAAAACCTGAAAGGATACAGGTTTGGAAAATATGGTTTCAAAGTGTGTTGTATATTAAAAAGGTAGTATGGCCTTATTTTTAAATCTTAGGCTCAAAGAGCCTAGGAAACACTAGGTGATAGTGATAACAAATGTGATTATGTATTATCATTTTATATAGTTCTATGGTAAAGTAATCTGACTCAGGCAAATGCTCAGTTATTAAGAAGAAGGCAAAATTAAAGCCTATTTAGAAGATACTAGTAATGAAGGGCACAAGACCAGATTCACCCCAGGCTGGCAGGTCAAGGATCTTCTAAAATTGCTTCATCACTGTAAGCCATTTTACAAAATCAAGTCATGAACTCTCTTTGGCAGTGTCCTCACCAATTCTCACCTGTTCATCACAGTTTCTGATGAAGTAATCTCCCCTACCCATGGAGGAAATCATAGGCGAGGCCAGGACTCAAACTGACCTCCACAGCATCCTTAAGTGACCTAAGTGACATGCATCTTCTTGAAGTCTGGTGTGAGCATGTGTGCGTGCTTAGTTGTGTCTGACTCTTTGCGACCCTATGGACCATAGCCCCCAGGCTCCTCTGTCCATGGAATTTTCCAGGCTAGAATACTGGAGTGGGTTGCCATGTCCCCCTCCAGGGGATCTTCCCAACCCAGGGGTGGAACCCACACCTCCCGCATCTCCTCCTTTGGCAGGCAGATTCTTTACCACTGAGCCATCTGGGAAGCTTGAAGTCTTTTCTAGCTTTAAAATTCAAGAAACTTTTATATCGTATGATTTTAAAAAAAAATTATATATGGTTTTAAAGTTTATAACCTGTGAAGAGGACAAAAAATTCAAATCTCTCGTATCTGAAATCTGAGCAAATCTGACACTAGAGGAAGATATACCACTTTTATCTTTTGGCTTCTCCTTCCTGGGATAATGGTTGGTGGGAGTGAGAATTCCCCACAGTGAGAGTTATGGACATAAGTCATCACTTAGAACTGAAGCGATCAGTTACCAGCCTTTACCCGAGTATCTCTGAACAGAACAGGACATGTCTACTACCTCTACAGGCCTCCTTTGTGCAAGGCAGCCTCAGGTCTTACCTCAGGCCACGTGACTTGCATTGTCTCCAGCTGACTATGTATCAGAGCTTGGTTCCTGACACAAAGTGGCCTCCCATAAACTATGCGTCCATGAGTGAGCTTTTCCTGAAGAATTCTGAGTAACAGGGATACTGCCACGAAGAGACTAACTGAATCATTTAGACTCTGCTTTGGGGGAATTCTGAGTGTACATACACAGAAGAGTGATGTGAAAGGTGACACTTTAGAATGAAGGCGATGCTACAAAGCAATAGAAACCATGGTGATGCGAAGAGACCAGCAAGAGAGAATCAGCAGTGTAGATGGAAGAGAATCTCAGGGGCTGGAAGAGCAGCTAACTCTAGGCTTGCGATTGTATTCTAAATATTATTTCATTTTTCCATGAGGCCTGCTGAAATTCCCTAAGTGCCTAAAATTTGAGATGTCATTTAAGAGTCAAACTAACATTAAAGCACTGCCTTAAAAATGTCACCAAAAGGACAACCAAAAGGGACACCACCTACGGTGACAATCTATAGAGTATGATTTTCTATACACTCAGATATAGTATTAGACACACACTGGCAAAATGCTTCTAGTCAAAGGTTTTGTCTGACTTCTATTCCACTCCGGTGCTTCCTTTCATCCAAGATAAAAATAGGAGAAAATAAGTTTGTCACTGGGGTACTTACCCAATTCTAAAGCTGCTATTAGTGCCAAAGCAACAAGGGCTTCATTCTGCATTATTACATGTTCACTAGTTGCCATGGTAACTAGATGCTTGATGCCACCACTTTGTACAATGGTTTTAATTACATCCTACAATAAATAAGTATCATGAAATTATAAACTTTAATTTTAAACATAAACTGCATTACAATCAATTCACTGTTGAGTGGTTTTCTGACAGTGTCCCTATGAATCATTACATTTAACCATAATTTTTTTCTTCACAGAAGAGAAGGAAAAAGCTTTTAGCTTTAAATAAATTCAAAGATGACAACTTAAATTACCTAAGCAAAAAAGACCACTGCAGTTCTTATCAAGGAAGAGAGTTCCAGAAGCTAACAAACAAAAATGCCACGGACCCAAATGTTCACCTACCATGAGATCAACAAAACAGAATAAATCTTGGAATAATAATAAGTTCCTCCTTTCAACTTTTTATTATTAATATAATACCAGGTGGCTGCTTTTCAGATGAACCAGGTGAAGCTTTTTATGTATGTATGTATGCATGTATCTATTTAGTCTTAAAAACTTTGTTGTATCTGACAAAGTAAGATTACGTACAACAGGACTTGAGGAGGAACAGGAATCTGACAGTTCCAGAGTCAGATGCCAAAACATGTCTGTCTGATTTAATCTAGTTAACAGAATTATGGTTTGCCTAAACGAAACCATTGGTAAGAGACCTCATGGAATGGAGCAAAGAATTAGGGTAAAGACTCGAAAAAGGACAGAAGAGTGATTTGGGAATAAGCAAGTTCGTTGGAATGTCAGTTCTTCCCATGGTCTCTCATTTTGATGAATGACATGATGACCCCACCTGGTCCTAAGCCCCCAGTGTGGAATTATCTCTAAAACCTCCTTCTCCTTTGACCCCAGTGTTGAATTCTATCATTTCTACCACCCACATCTTTCTCAAATCCTTCTCTCCTTTTCTATCCTCACTGCTTCCATTAGGCTGAACTATATGCTATTTATTTCTTCGTGTCAAAATGGTCAGATATCAGCAATTTCAAATTACTCCACCCAAATCCTTAGTTCAGCCCTTCATCATCGCTCATGTATATTTTTGAAATAGCTTTGTTTTCCTTGCCCCTAGTAAATAAGCCATAGAGTCATCTTTCTAGGAAAACCAAATAATGGCATCCTCCTGCTTAAAATCCTTTGGGAGCTTCTTAATTCTCCACAGAATCAACCTGGCACAAAGTGCGTCTTAATGCCCACTTCTCTCCCCCTTTGGTGACCGTCTCTGGGCCCGACAGAGCACAGTTATGGTGGAGAAGAGGTAAAAGGAGGACCAGGGGAGTTAATTTTGCTATTCTTTCTCAATACTTTCCATCTCGTCAACAGTACACTTGGTCCTGTACTGGGTGTCAATGAAATGGAAGGGCTTTCAGGCTGCTCTAGGTGAGACAGGTGGCAGGAAGGTCCAAGTTACCAGCTGTTTTTGCTCCAGGGAAAGACACCAAGAGATAGCATGTGATGGGGAGGAACATTCCTGTGACCAACCAGCTGGATAGCTACTGTGGTGAGGTCAATTATTTATATGAAGGAGATTTACTCAAGACAAGGAGTACTTTTAAGATTTTTTTCTTGCCATCATCTTTTAATCTGTTTCATAAATAAATGAATGGTTTCCTCAGACTTACTTTTGATTTACTGTGTCGTATGAGGGCAGAAAGCAGTCTGTTTGACTCTCCCATCACACCAGCATGATCTTTGGCTTCACACCACTCTACCAAACGCTCCACTAATTTAACATTTTTTCCCAGTTGTTCAGCAGCTTCTGCTATAGGAAAGAAGGCAAACCACAAAGGAATGAATCAATAATAGGCAATCAGCTAAAACAGCTAAAGATGAAAGAGTGTGAAGGAAAATTACAGGTCTGAAAAACAGAACACAACAGTTTTGTTAAATAAGAACTACACAACACTCTGCATCTAATGGATTATTGATATTTTTTATATGACGTTATGGACTTTTATAAAAAATGAAATAACTTTATACTCTTTCGGCTCAGCTTGGTAGTCTGTTAGTACTCTGGAAAACTGTACCAAAAAGTTGTCAGCAGTACTCTAAGGAATCAATTCACATCAAGTTTAGAATTTAGAAATAAATAACTATAACTCATTCCGAGGATTAGTTTTCATTATTATTTCTGTAAACAGAAACATGATCTCCCTGTTTGTAAAACAAATTAAAAAATTTTTTGACTGTCACTGTATTGAAACACTGATTTTGAAGACAAAGTAAAATCAGTATAGAAAATGCCAAAACATAAAAATTCCTCCAAGAACTGTTAATAAATCAATCTAAAACCTAGATTATACCTACAAATGAAGAGAAGTGCAATATAATTTCCATTTAAAGTCAATTATAACAAACATGGAAATTAATTAATGGGGATCTAAAACCAATCTCTTTTTCCTTTTATTTGCTACGTATCTCTATGATTACATAATTCTGAAAGCTAAAAACAGGTCCTTTTTCATACAAAACATACGCCTTAGGAAAGAATTTCTCTTACCTTGTGCATCTATTAACATTCTTAATGTTCCCAAGAGTTTGAACTGAACTGGGGGCATTTCAGATTTAAGAAATTTCAAAACTGCCTCTGTGACTCCAGCTGATAACATCTTTGCTTTATTTACAACTAGAGAGAGAGCTACGTATCTCTATGATTACATAATTCTGAAAGCTAAAAACAGGTCCTTTTTCATACAAAACATACGCCTTAGGAAAGAATTTCTCTTACCTTGTGCATCTATTAACATTCTTAATGTTCCCAAGAGTTTGAACTGAACTGGGGGCATTTCAGATTTAAGAAATTTCAAAACTGCCTCTGTGACTCCAGCTGATAACATCTTTGCTTTATTTACAACTAGAGAGAGAGAGAGAGACTGGTTAAAATTATGTTAGCATTTTTGATTATAATCATTCAATTCAATATAATTTTTGAGTGTCTTATTAGCTTTAAGGCTCCATGTTACATTTTTCTACTTAAAAACAATCCTATTACTTTTCTGTTAATTTTAAGAATGAGATTGGGAATGGTAGGTCTGGGGGATAAATATCCTCTGAGGAGGGATTGAGGGCAGGAGGAAAAGGGGCGACAGAGGATGAAATGGCTGAATGGCATCACTGACTCGATGGACGTGAGTCTGAGTGAACTCCGGGAGATGGTAATGGACAGGGAGGCCTGGCGTGCTGTGATTCATGGGGTCGCAAAGAGTCGGACATGACTGAGCGACTGAACTGAACTGAACTGATAGAAGCACAACATACAAAATCACATTTACTGGCTTTTAAAATCTAATAAAAAAACTAATAATTTGTAAAGGAAATCTGACAATGTTGTCTTCATATTTACAAAAAGCATGATTCCTCAACTTTAATAACTGTCTCTTTTTACCTCTATCCTTGACCCAAGTGTGTTAATATATATTACAGACATTAATAAGCAATCTTAATCTGCTACATGAAAATTTATTTTATATAGATTGCATTTTCTTTTTTTTTTTGTATTTATTTTTTTACACGAACTCCCAAACATGTTACACTATTTTTACCTAACCAAAAATTTACCATTAGAAAGTAGAATAACAGGATAGTTTTAACTATATCCTGTATTATTTCCCATGTTAATGTTATTTTGAAAGACTAGCAGTCCAAAAAGGCACATTAAGGCCTAGTTAAAAAGAAAAAATGGTATGTCTGTACCCACTGCTATATTTAAAATGGATAACCAACAAGGACCTACTGTATAGCACATGGAACTTTGCTCAATGTTATGTGGCAGCTTGGATGTGAGTGGGTTTTGGGGGAGAATGGACACATGTATATGTATGGCCGAGTCCCTTTCCTGTTCACCTGAAACTAGCACAACACTGCTAATTGGCTACAGCCCAATACAGAAAGTTCAAAAGGAAAAAAATGTCACGTCTGCTTGTAGGGAAAAAAAAAATTCTTAAAAGTCATTTTTAGGGGATTCTGTGAATTGATATCATTATCTTACCTCAACTGAAGATGCTTTAAAAATCTTAACTATATAGTATGATGAAAATCTGGAAGTTCACAAAAAGTAATAGAACATTTGAATAATCTGAAAAAGGAAGATTGTGCTTGTGTAGTCTCAGAAAACTTCTTTAACATATAATCTCCATTTATTAGAAAAATGTAAGAAATCTGAAGACTATGATTTTTCTTTTCTTGGTCAGGGTAGGTCCACAAATCACATAAAGTAAATCTCTTTCCAAAACAATAGATTTTATCTCTTACACAGTTGGCTCCCATTCTTAAGACTTACCTGGGATGGCTAAGTTTCTGAGGGCACTTAGTGCTGCATGCTGAACAGTTACGTTTCCATCTTCTACATGTCTGTCCAATAAATCCATAAGTTTTTCTACAATTCCATTGTCTACCATATGGATACAATTTCCATCTAAATAACAACAGAAAACATTTTTTCCCCTCTTGACAAATATTTATAAATATTTTGTAATACTCATGCCAGCCCATTATCTACATTAAGGAAAATGGAGCTACAGAAAAATAAAATGAATTCCATCTCTTTCTCACATCAGACTTATGAGATTTTTGTTTACTGAGTGAGAAGTCTGATTATAAGATTCTTAAAATAGATAAAAATTTTTAAATTGGCCCCAAAAATCTCTAGCTGAGATCCTGACAGTATCTCAGAAGATGAGTAAGTAGAAACCACGTGCTTAACGTGTCCCCCAATTGTTTTCATTTATAATGAAGTATGCCAGTGTTCTGCCAACATTACAGTAACAGTACTCTACATTTTGTTATCATGATTTTTAAATTATTTTTTAAAGCAGAATTTCTGGAACATTTATAAAATAGATTATAATAATTACTATTTAATCCCCATTTAGCTTCATGAATTATATTTTGCAAGTCTTATTTTCATCATTAAGGAGCTAATGATGGTCCCCAAAAAGAATGAAAAATGGAATGTCATTATTAAAACATGCTATAACAAGAGTTAATACTCAAATAAAATAAAATTAAAAACAAAAGTAACTCATATTTCCTAGACACAGCATAAGAATAAGTTTCTAGAATGAACAGCAGAAGTATCAGACTTCAGAAATATACATGAAGGCCTGGTGCCTCTGAAGTATTATTTAAGTAAATATTCCAGCCTAAACCAGTAGATTGCCCACACTTAAGTTTTGTAGACATAAGAGTATAAATTGAGGCACAATAATGAATACTCAGATTATTAAATCCAAGATAAAATCTAAATCCAAAAAGCATATCCTCCTAGATTGGAAGTATATTAGCATGGGACTAAAGTTGATTCATCTCTGAAGTGTAGAGTATTCAAAAAGAAGGACTTCAAAGTCACTGTTCATTATCTTTAAACTATCAGCTCTTAGTTGAAGTGCATAAAACACGTAATTTGTTGGGCAAGTTGCTATTAGTATTTCAGATTTCTGAAAAATTAAGGTAGTAGTACACAGAGATTCTGCATACACTTCTGAACGGTTCTAGGTTTAGTACACGTTATGGCAAAGCATAATTCTAAAATATAGAAAGTCTGATTTAATAAGAATGAACTAATATGCTTACCATTTCTGGCAAAATTTGCAATTGCCAATGCTCCAGCAAGCTGTAGCTGGTGGTTATTTGATGGAATCCAAGATAGTACCCTTTGAAACACATTACCTTTTCCTCCTTCAAATAATTTCTGCATGGATTCATCTAGAGATAAATGAAACAGATACGAGGGAAATACTTAGGAGTGACACATCCATATTCTTAACTGAATACGCAACTGGGAAATCATATACTTCACAATCCACAATTCATAAAGGGAGAAGTAATGGCTCTTTTTATAATAAACTTTCAGTAGAGACTGGACTAAAGGGTTTAGAATTCTTCTATTCTAAATCCCAAGTAGCCATCTAGCTTTGAGACCTTTGGCACCATAACTGTCTCTTCTAAATGACAGCTCTTTAAATACTGTGTAAGACTCCTCCTGTTCAGGTTCATTATCTCTAGTTCTCTTTATGATGTGTTTCAAAATCATCACATCAACAAGATTAAATGTGACAGGAAAATGAGAGAAAATGCCTAATGAAGTATTTATAAAAGAGACAATAAATTTTTAAAAATGTGACAATCATGTTTTTTATTGACATAAATTATAACTCACCTCCAAGAAGTAATAAAACCATTAGATCCGAAGCGGTTTTGAGCTCAGCGATATCCTCCTCTTTGTCACTATCCACTTTCTGCTGAACAATCTCCAGTAGACATTCTACCAGGCCTGATTCAACAAGCTGTAGTTTAATAGCATCTAAAGAATAATGTGAACAAAATAACCAAAATTTAAGATGAAATAAGAGTTCTGGTATAAGCAATTTATTATTAAGAATTATAAGACACCAAGAAAGTACATGATTTAGATAATACTCCTTTGAAGATCTGAGCTTCAAAAGGAAGTATCAGACAGTGCAGCTTAAATACACAAGAGCTTTATTTCATTTTTCCATTTAATATTATGTCACTTTTCACAATGTCTGGCAGCCCCTAAACAAATTGATTCTCAGCTCTAAAGGCATGTAATATCTTCTGTTAGTCTAGACATTATACTCATATTTAAAAGGCAACACTATAAAATATTCCATACTGTTTAAAATAAAACACACACAGATGATATAGTTAAAACATATCCACTAATGGAGTCTGAAGACCAAGATATTGAAAAGAGGTATTAGTAAATTTCAAAGTATATCACAAGGTATGTATATTTGGATTCATATTTGTACACTTATTTTTCTAAGGCAGTTAATTTGTAACTTTCTGAACTTGAAAAGTCATGTTTTAAAAAAGAGCTTCAGGTCCTCATTAATTTGAAGCTTCTTCAAGTGATGGGAACGTGGTTCATTATATTTGCTCTACATTTGGATAGGTTCTTAAATTTTCATAATAAAAGTGGAAAGAAAAAATAACTTTGAATTTTTTTGATGGATAACTAAAAAATTTTAAACAGATTTTACATCCCAATTGTATCTTAAAACACTATCTTCATAGCAAACTATATTTGTCTATGGAATCAATATTGTTTATATTCCTAATATCTTAAATATTCTTTCACTATAGAACATATTTCACTGAAGATTTTATATTCACATTCATATCTGTCTCCCCCAATTTAGCAGACACTGTATAAACTTCATCCTTGTGTTTTAACCTAAATTGGTCTACTTAAATATTCTGGGTATATTTGATAGTGCTTAAGATAAATGTTGATCAACTGACCTCAGAAATACATTAGCTACACAGATATTTTCAAACTTAAATTTTATTGTTTAGTTGGATTTTATTTTAGTCTTCAGTTTCCCTAAGCTGTATATGCACATATCTATAGCAAGGGCTATATCTACAGTGTAAGCTTGTTATTTCGGAGAAACAGACCTTTTTTTTTTTTTTTTTCCCAAACTTAAGACTTTTTCTTTCAGACCATTTTAATGTATAAAAATTTGGCCTTTTTTCCCTATCACTAGGACCACTGATCTTCTTTGGCATATTATTTCAGAATACACAGAATATTCAACCTGGTATATATATTTTTAAAGGTATACTTGCACTGTGCCATGCTGAAAGTAGGGCGTTTCCTTGGTTACAGAATGATAGAACTAGAAATATGCGGTGACTAGAATTGAAAGCCATGACGAAAAAGCCTTAAAAAATACAAAAAAACCTTGAATTATAGAAATCTCAGTTTAAATGTTGGAATCACTCTCCTTTGCATACAAGGAAAACCAAGGATGATACGCTAAGGATAGTCCAGACACAAATTTTCAGTTATCATTCAGTCCACTTCACAGTTATAAAACACAAGTGAAGATAGTGGAGAACAAAACAAATAAGTAAAAACAGTTATGAAATACTGCAAGGAAGGCTACAGGTTGTTCTCTGGCATAAAACTACCTGAAGGTCACAATGAAAATTTCCTATTTGGCCAAAACACCAAATGAGATGAAAAATAAATTTCTCCCATAAGATCTAAGGCACGCTGAAAATATAACATGTGCTAAGGTTAAACTATGAGATCTTTCTTCTCACAGTTTAACTGTAATCATATATGAGATCTTTCTTCTCACAGTTTAACTGTAATCATATATATACATGGGATGCTTAAAATGCTTTATTAAAAAGGATTAGCAAGGCATTCTGCCAAAGCAGACAGCCTAGCACACTTTTATCAGTACCATTCTGCCCAAGGACATCTACTTTTATCACTACCATTTATGTATCATGTTTATATATATATATATGTATGTGTATATCTGTATGAATGTATATTTAAAAATCTTTTCTAAGTGGTGGAAAAATCACACAAATTCAACAAAGCGCATAAATACACATTATGCTTAAGTGTGAAAGTTGCTCAAATCTGTGTCTGACTCTGTGAGCCCATGGACTATACTGCTAAGTCACTTCAGTCGTGTCCGACTCTGTGTGACCCCATAGACGGCAGCCCACCAGGCTCCCCCATCCCTGGGATTCTCCAGGCAAGAATACTGGAGTGGGTTGCCATTTCCTTCTCCAATGCATGAAAGAGAAAAGTGAAAGTGAAGTCGCTCAGTCTGTCTGACTGTTAGCGACCCCATGGACTGCAGCCCACCAGGCTACTCCGTCCATTGGATTTTCCAGGCAAGAGTACTGGGGTGGGGTGCCATTGCCTTCCCCGATGGACTATACAGTCCACGGAATTCTCTAGGCCAGAATACTGGAGTGGGTAGCCTTTCCCTTCTCCAGGGGATCTTCCCAACCCAGGTCAAACCCAGGTCTCCCACAGTGCAGGTAGATTCTTTACCAGCTGAGCCACAAGGGAAGCCCAAGAATACTGGAGTGGGTAGCCTATCCCTCCTGCAGCAGATCTTTCTGACCCAGGAATTGAACCAGGGTCGTCTTCATTGCACGTGGACTCTTACCAACTGAGCTATCAGCGAAGTCCTTATGTTACACTTCATCAACTATTATTATTAAATACATTAAATAATCACAGAACTATTACCTAAATCAAGAAATCCATCTCCAACAACCCAAGAAACCCCTCTGTGACTTTTTCCTGACACATACCTGTCCCTTTCAAATCACTACCCTGATATCCATACATATCCATTCTTTTACAGTTTCACCAAATAATCATTCCTAAAACACTATAGCTTAATTTTAGCTTTTTTTGAAACTTCATATAAATGGAATCATATATTTTTCAGTGCTGGCTTTTTCTTTTTAATATGTTTATAGGACTCATCTACACTATTGGTTATGGCTATCTTCATTCCTTTCCATAACTGTGTATTTTTCCATAATATGGATAGTCCATGTTATTCTACTGTTAATGGATATGAGTTGTTTAAATATTATTATAAACAATGCTGTTATGGACATTCCTGGAATGGCTCCTGGTGTACATGAACATGTTTCGGGGTATACACCTAACAGCAGAATTTCTGGATCACTGGGAACACGCACCTCTAACTCAGTAGATACTGTTCTCCAAATCGTACCAGTTTATAGTCCCATCAACATTTAATGCGTTTCCACTGTTCCACACCTTCATCAACACCTGGTATTATCATTTTTTCCAGTGAGTACATAGTGGTATTTCATTGTGATTTTATTTTGCATTCCCTAATTTTTAATGAGTTGAGCATATTTTCATGTGTTCATTAGCTACTTGGATTTTATCTTTTGTCAAGGCCCTTCTCAAATCATTTGCACATTTTCACCACTGAATTTTCTACATTTTTCTTAGTGATTTGAGGGCGTTTTTCTACTTGTTGTACACATCAGCCCTCTGCTGGTACATGTGTTGCAAATATCATTTCATCTACTGTCATGCTTTTCTCAAATTTTTATTTTTAAAATAACCAAATTTCTCATTTTTTCCTTTCAGTTAAGCTTTTTGTGATATAAGAAAATTTTCTGTATGCAAGCCTGTGATGATATTCTCCTATCTCATGTTTTAAGATTAACTTTGTTATTTCAACTTTTACGTTCAATAATGTATCTGAAATGAAATTTTTAAAATAGTAAACCTGGGATTGTATGTGTGTCTCCAATTGTATTTTCTACATTTCTAGCACCATTTATTTAACAAACTGTCCTTTCCATATAGCTCCATAGTGGTAACTTTTTTTCTTAGTAAAATAGACATCTACTAACGGATCCATTTGTTTCTGGGTTATCCTGTTCCACCGGTCTTCCTGTCCATCTTTGAACCAATACTACATTGTCTTTTAAATATAACAGAGCTTTATCAAAATAAAACTTTATTGTTGTTACGAAGTAAAACCCATTCTGCTCCCTTGTTCTTGTTCACATTATCTTGACTATTCCTGGTCTTTGGGATTTTGATGAGAACTGCAGTTAAGTTTTTAGATCAGTATGGGGCCAAATAACATCATTACAGAATACATATAACTTTCTGTTTATTTAGATCTTAGTTTCTCTTAATGATTTTCTACACTTTTCTGCCAGAGATCTTAGACATCTATTAATCTATTCTGAAGTACTTCTCTCTCTTTTTTTTAAAGCCACTCAGGTTGCAGGATCTTAACTCCCAGACCAGGGATCACATTCGGGGCCCCCAGCAGTGAAAGCACAGAGTCCTAACCATTGGAATAACAAGGAATTCCCTTAAATTTTTTTTTTTTATACTATAGTAAACAATGTATTTTTAAAATGTATTTTCTGTTTTTGCTGGTATGTAAAAATACAATGCTTTGTGTTTTCAGATGTTTTTTCTTTGTTTTGGCTAACAACCCAAATTCTAATTTTCAGGATGTAATCATATCATCTATGAAAAATGATAGCTTATTTCCTTCCAATATCTTTTCTTTCTTTTTCACTCTATAGCACTGGATAGTTCCTACAATATAATAAGAAATAAAAATGGGGATAATCCTTCTCATTCCCAACTTTAGAAGGAAATGCTTTTTGTTTTACCACTGAGTGTGAAGTTTTCTATAGAATCTGGGTTATATATTCTCTTCACTCTCTTCTAGTAATGGTTTCTTAAGTTTTTAAAAACCATATATGGATGCTTAATCTTATGAAATGTTTTTCTGGATGATAAGATCATACAATTGCACACATCTCACACACTAGTAAATAATGCTCAAAATTCTCCAAGCCAGGCTTCAATAATACGTGAACTGTGAACTTCCATATGTTCAAGCTGGTTTTAGAAAAGGCAGAGGAATCAGAGATCAAATTGCCAACATCCACTGGATCATCAAAAAAGCAAGAGAGTTCCAGAAAAACATCTATTTCTGCTTTACTGACTATGCCAAAGCCTTTGACTGTGTGGATCCCAATAAACTGTGGAAAATTCTGAAAGAGATGGGAATCCCAGACCACCTGACTTGCCTCTTGAGAAACCTATATGCAGGTCAGGAGCAATAGTTAGAACTGGACATGGAACAACAGACTGGTTCCAAATAGGAAAAGGAGTATGTCAAGGCTGTATACTGTCACCCTGCTTATTTAACTTCTATGCAGAGTACATCATGAGAAACGCTGGGCTGGAAGAAGCACAAGCTGGAATCAAGATTGCTGGGAGAAATATCAATAACCTCAGATATGCAGATGACACCACTCTTATGACAAAAAGTGAAGAGAAACGAAAAAGCCTCTTGATGAAAGTGAAAGTGGAGAGTGAAAAAGTTGGCTTAAAGCTCAACATTCAGAAAACAAAGATCATGGCATCTGGTCCCATCATTTCATGGCAAATAGATGGAGAAACAGTGGCAGACTTTATTTTTTGGGCTCCAAAATCACTGCAGATGGTGACCGCAGCCATGAAATTAAAAGACGCTTACTCCTTGGAAGGAAAGTTATGATCAACCTAGACAGCATATTAAAAAGCAAAGACATTACTTTGCCAACAAAGGTCCGTCTAGTCAAGGCTATGGTTTTTCCAGTGGTCATGTATGGATGTGAGAGTTGGACCGTGAAGAAAGCTGAGCACTGAAATATTGATGCTTTTGAACTGTGGTGTTGGAGAAGACTCTTGAGAGTCCCTTGGATTGCAAGGAGATCCAACCAGTCTATCCTAAAGGAGATCAGTCCTGGGTGTTCATTGGAAGGACTGATGTTGCAACTGAAACTCTAATACTTTGGCCATTTTACGCAAAAAGCTGACTTATTTGAAAAGACCCTGATGCTGGGAAAGATTGAAGACAAGAGAAGAGGACGACAGAGGATGAGATGGTTGGATGGCATCACAACTCAGTGGACGTGAGTTTGGGTAAACTCTGGGAGTTGGTGATGGACAGGGAGACCTAGTGTGGTGCAGTCCATGAGGTCACAGAGTCAGACACGACTGAGCGACTGAACTGAAGACCATATGATTTTCCCCTTTATTAAGTTTTAATGTGATGAATTATATTGATTGCATTTGGAATAATAAACTACATTTCCAGAAAAAATCCAATTTAGTATGATGATTAACTTTTAAATATATTATTGGAAATTGTTTGCAAAAAGTTTATGGGAATTTTGGATCTATGTTCATGGTGAGACTGGCCTTTAATTTTTATTCTTCTATGGTCTTTGATGGTATTTTATTAGCTTCACAAAATACATTAGTGAGTATACTTGCATTTCCTATTCCTTGAAAGAATTTACGGTAAGATTACTCGACTTTTCTATTCTTGTGTCATCCATACTTGAAAATGTATGGGCCATCAAATTTTTATAACATTCTTCTAGTATCTGTAGTGAGATCTGTTTTCTTGATTCTGGTTATTTGTACCTTCCCTCTTTTTTTTTTCCCCTGATTAATCTTACTAGGGCTTTACCAGTTCTATGTCATCTTTTCAGACTCAACACTGGCAAGCACATGCTTATATTGTGTTACATTTTTTTTTCTCATTAATTTCAGTTCTTTGTATTTCCTTCCTTCTAGTTTCTTTGGGTTTCATTTATATTTCTCTTCACTAATTCCTGAGATTAAAACTGAGCTTACTGATTTTAGCTTTTTTCATTTTCCATTATATACTTTTAAAGCGAAAAAAAAAATCACTTTAAATATGGCTTTACATGCATCATAAAAGATTTGAGATAGTATTCTCATTTTCATTATTAGGAAAAAAAAAAACTGTAACATACTCTAAAATGGCAATCCTTTGTTAAAATTTTTTCCATGAGAAGTGTACACATTTTAAATGGTTTATATGTACTTGCAAGGGCTCTGAAGCAAGGTGCAGGGTTCCAAGTATGTCCATTAAATCAATTTTCATAATCATGTTGTCCACATTTTCTATACTACTATTTTTTAAAGTCTATTTGTCCTATGATATTTGTGGATATTTAGTTGTCCTCATAGTTCTGAATACTTTTGCTTCTAATCTTTTGGGATAGTATGTATTTTTATAGCTCCCAAGTGAACTGGATCTTTCATCATGATAAGGTCACCTTCTTTATCTCTATTAAGTTTTTTAATAGTAATGTCTATTTTACCTGATAGTACTGATAATGTGACTATCTCAGCCTTTTTCAGGTTTGAATGGTATATTTTTTCTATCTTTTAAATCTCCTCATACTTAAGAAGTATTGCTTGTTTAGTTGGTTTTTAAAATTTCAGTTAACAGATTTTTTTTTTAATGCCTCTGTAGAGGAAAAATGTCTAAAGCTTTAAGATGTTCTGACCCAATTACATTCAAGGCTATAAAAAAAATGTTTGCTAGCATAACATATAGGTAACCATAGCAATGGTAAAATTACTGTTATAAATTCATAGTTTCAAGGCTTTTAGCCAAAGAAGAAAAATTACTGAAAACAGATTGCATCTGTCTCTTATACACATCTAGTAATGTCTATTTTACCTGATAGTACTGATAATGTGACTATCTCAGCCTTTTTCAGGTTTGAATGGTATATTTTTTCTATCTTTTAAATCTCCTCATACTTAAGAAGTATTGCTTGTTTAGTTGGTTTTTAAAATTTCAGTTAACAGTTGGTCTTAATTTTAACTAAAGCATTTAGGCCACATACATTTAATGTAATTACCAAAATACTGTGTCATAAATCCAGTATATTTTTTCATCCCTATTTTTACCTCCTGTTCCATGTTTCCTTTGCTCTTTTTTGTTAGTTGCTATTTAAAAACATTTTTTTCCATAAATCTTTCCATTAGTTGCATTTGGTTTTAAAAATCATTCTAGTTCACCTTAAAATTTGGAATCATTAATCAGAATCTAATGGTAGTTTCTTCCAGATTCAGTTGCTCAGTCGTGTCAGACTCTTTTCGACCCCATGGACTACAGCACACCAGGCTTCCCTGTCTATCACCAACTCCCAGAGCTTGCTCAAACTCCTGTCCATCAAGTCAGTGATGCCATCCAAACATCTCATCCTCTGTTGTTCCCATCTCCTCCCCGCTCCTCCATTTTGTGGTATATAAAATATACACACACACTTTAGATTTCACAATGAACTATTTTTATTTTTTATATTCAACATTCATGAGATTTACATACATATTTACTGCTTTTTTTTTTCTTTTTGCTTCTTTCTCCTCCCCTGCACTATAATCTTCTTTCTGGACTCCGTTTCCTTTTTTGGGGGGAATCATTTTCCTTTATCTACAAAAACCCTTTATAATTTCCTTTTAGTGAGAATATGTTGGTGGTTAACTTTCACAGTTTCTAATCTGAAAACATCTTCATTTGCTTTCAGTTCTGATAGTTATGCTGGGATTAGAATTTTAGGTTGTATTTATTTTCTCTCAACACACAGAACATGTCTGTCATCTGGCTTTCTTTGCGACTGTCAAGAAGTTAGCAGTCAAACTTTTGCCTCTTCCAACCGGTCCATTCTGAAGGAGATCAACCCTGGGATTTCTTTGGAAGGAATGATGCTAAAGCTGAAACTCCAGTACTTTGGCCACCTGATGCGAAGAGTTGACTCACTGGAAAATACTCTGATGCTGGGAGGGATTGGGGGCAGGAGGAGAAGGGGACGACCGAGGATGAGATGGCTGGATGGCATCACGGACTCGATGGACATGAGTCTGAGTGAACTCTGGGAGATGGTGGTGAACAGGGAGGCCTGGCGTGCTGCGATTCATGGGGTCGCAAAGAGTTGGACACGACTGAGCAACTAAAGTAACTAACTAAGGTAATCTATTTTTCTCCTGGCTAATTTTAAAATTCTGTCCTTATATATATATATATATTTTTTTCAATTTCAATATGACATATCTAAATGTATGTTTCTTTGAATGTTTTAAAATTATTGGGGTTCTTGAATCCTTGATATCTTCCATAATTTTTGACAAGTGGTCTGCCAAAATTTCTTCAAACTTCTACCCTCCCATCTCCCTTCTTTCTGGGACTCCAAAAAATGTATATGAGTCCCTTTCCCTCTTATTCTCTTTTATGTATATTGATCCTTTTCTTTCTCTAGATTTCATTCTGGATTTCCTTCCATTCTATCTTCCAGTTCACTGGTTCTCTAATTTAACTATATTTAAACTGCTATCAAACTCATCTATTTAGGTTAATTTTTGTTGTATTTCTCAATTCAGGAATTTCCAATTATTTCCTTTTCAAATCAGCTATTCTACTTTTTATAGTTTCTAGTTTCTATCTAAAATTTTTAAGCTTGTTTTTAACTCTTTGAACATAATAAGCATACCTATTTTGAGTCAATGTCTAATAATTCCCCTATCGGGATATTTGTTGCCTGTTCTTTGTGCTGATTCTTGCTTACAATGTCTTGTCTCCTCACATCCTCTCTGATTATGTGCTAGACACTGTATTTGAAAAATTATTATGGGATGGTTTGTTTCCTTTGGTTCTTTCTTATTCCTAGAGTGTATCCCTTAAGATTTTTTGCCTACTTTATACCATTAAAGTGGTATACTTCACACTGTCCCTGCCATGCCTTCTTCTAAAGGCCCTTCTCATTCCCTCTCGCCTCTTCACCGCCTCCAACCTCTCACTCTAGAGCCTCATCCTCAGTGTCTACACAGTTGGTAGGCCTTGTGCTCCAACTTTTATGGCCTTTGCCCTGCAAGAGTATGTAAGTGGAGTAGAGCCTCCTCAGCTGCCTTTTCCAGACTGGCATAAGAATGTGTAACCTACAGAACCACTTTCCCCAAGATTTTAAAATTAAAACAATTTAGAAAGTAGTTTTGGCCAATATATGTATATATTGGCCAAATATATGAAATATATTTGTTATGAAATAGATAATGCAGCTGAATTAGAGATATCTGAAATAAAACTTATCACATCATTAATAAAAGAAAAGAACTTGAGTTAAATATTTAGCTGGCAATTAAATAATATTAGAAAAAATGGAAAAAGCCTACATGATCAAAAATCAAGAGGTGCATTTATTTTCTCACCATTTTCTGCCAATGGAGCAAGAACTTCAAAAACCATTTCCCTCTTATCATGTTCTATTTGTTTCTTGAAGAGTTTCACCAGCTCTTCAGCAATGTTTGTACTGGCAAACTGTTCTTTACTTGACTCTAAAAAATAAGAGGAAAATTTAAAGTAAAAAAACAAAATTAAGCACAGAAAATTTTTTCTATTACTTTCAATACTTGGTCATTTTGTATCATTACTGATAAATGCAAACACTCTTCAAATACAGAATCAGTCCTTTTTTTTTTAATGCCTCTGTAGAGGAAAAATGTCTAAAGCTTTAAGATGTTCTGACCCAATTACATTCAAGGCTATAAAAAAAATGTTTGCTAGCATAACATATAGGTAACCATAGCAATGGTAAAATTACTGTTATAAATTCATAGTTTCAAGGCTTTTAGCCAAAGAAGAAAAATTACTCATAACAGATTGCATTTCACATGGCTGAATTAAAGGTGACTTGTCTTTATACCATTCGAGCAGCATACTTCCACACTGTCCCTGACATGCCTTCTTTCTTGTCTCTTCACCACCTCTGACTTTTCACTCTAGACCCTCATCCTCAGCATTTAAATATGCTTTACTACTTCTCACAAAAAAAGCAATATTAAAACCAAATACCTTCCCTTTACTCCACTTTCATGAAGCTACCATCCAGTTTGTTGAATTTCACAAACTAGTTTCTTGAGCACTGTCTATATACACTGTCTCTACTTCCTCAACTCACATGCATACCTAAACTCACCTCAAACCAGTTTTGGCCCATCTCTACAATCTGCAGTCTCCTTTGCGTGCTCCTCCTTTCTACCAGACCTGTATAAATTCTAGTTCCTTAAGACTTCATCTTTGGCTTTCTTACCTTGATCCTTACTCTCACCCTAGGCAATCTAATTTTTATCCATAGCATAAAAATACCACCTATATGTTGATGCTTATACTATCATATCTCTAGCCCTCTTCTTAACTCCAGGCTATTTAGATGGCCATTTGACATCACCATTTGAATATCTTTCTAACATCCAAACACCATGCCTAAGGTAGACTTCTGATATTCTGATATCTGTTATTTCTCCAGACTTCCTTAATTTAGAATAAACATGCCACCTACTCACCTGCCACACAGGCAGAAACCTGGGAGGTCACTGCTCACTTGTAACCAAAATCTATCAATCTGCCACCAAAATACAATCAGAATCCATTCTGTTTCCTTTCTGATTCTCAGTTATTTTGCTGCGTCAGATATCCTATCAATTTATCTAAAAGTTTCTCTCAGAGAATTGACCAATCTAGTTGAGACTGCCTGCTCTGCTGGGCACACTGACATCCTGGAATTTCTTTTCCATGATCTTGATGGATATTTTCTTCTCCTTCCTGTATTAGATACTCTATTATCTATGTTCATTCACATTCAGTTTTTTAGTTTCAGTGGAAGCATCCACCAGCAGCTTTCTGAGAAAGGTAAACTACACTGTTTGAAGAAGATAAATGTTTAGAAATTTTAACTGTCTGAAATGTTCCTTCCCACCTAGAATGCACGTCTGTAATTTAAATTCCTTCCTTACCTCATTCAATTATGTCCTCATACTAACAATTATTGTAACTTACAATTATATGCTTATTTATACGTTCATCTTAGAAATAAGTTTCCACATCACCTACTAAAATATAAGCTGCTTGAGAGCATGCCCACCACAAACACAGTATACAGTATGCTGCCTGGTACAGAGCAAGTGTTCAAAAGAAACTTGTTGATTTTGAATGTTGGAAGAAACAAGTAAACAAATGCAAGAGTTACATTCTATTCTCTAGTTTCTGGTAAATCTCCGCCAATATCAAATAAAAAATATTACAAATTCAACTTTAAAAGAAAATGGAGAAACAAATATTTATATTGCTTAAAACAGTTTTGATTTACCCTACTGTTACCCTGCTTTTGGCACATGTACCAGATCTATGCCAAAATGATGAGAATCCACTCCAAGACGTCTAAGGAAGATTCCTCAGTGCTACAAAATAAAGAGCAAGGGTGGAGTGTCTTTTCTAATAAGCTACCTAAACCCTCAGAAATCAAATTTTACAAACATCACACCTACCCTAAAAAGTTAGTTTGATTTAAACAGGAATGATTTAACTCCTCAACATTTGTGGTTGCTCTTCTGTTTCAAACAATTCTTCAAATAAATGAAACATAAAATCATAGATGATAAAAGACATCATTTATCTAGTTATGTACTCTTTAACTCTTTATTTAAAAAGTTGCAGCACTTTTTCCCAGTCCATAGTTTATTCTTCCACTTATTAAACTGAAACCAAATCACTGTTGTTAAGTAATTCAGTCCATTTGCCAGCACAAGGGAACAATACACCATGATTAATACAGGAATTCATGAAGAAAACCTGATCATATCCTGTAGGTGGATACAGAGAAAAGATAGCATGATCTGTGATTTGGACATTATATTTGATTTAAATGCCACAGATTCTTAGCAGACTTTCAGCAAGAAGGATTTTTTCCTAAGGGCTTATTTTTAAAGTTGATATATATATATTTCTTTGAATGTGGACCATTTTTTAAAAAGTCTTTATTGAATTTATTACAATACTGCTCCTGTTTCTTATGTTTTGGTTCTTTGGCTGTGAGGCATGTGGGGTCTCAGCTTCCCAGCCAGAAACTGAGCCCGCACCCTCTGCATCAGAAAGTGAAGTCTTAACTATTGGACAGCAAGGGAAGTCCCCCCTTAAGCGTTTATTTTTTAACAAAATTATATAGGAATTTAAAGAGTTAGTCCCATGACAGATTCATGTCAATGTATGCCAAAACCAATACAGTACTGTAAAGTAAAATAAAGTTAAAAAAAAAAAAAAATCCACAAGGTGAAAACCAAAAAAAAAAAAAGTTAGTTCTAATACTTATTTTACCGGCAGAATCCAGTCTCCCTTTGCCATTTCTTCTTCAAAAACAAGCACATAAAGCTCTTTTAGCTAATTCATTGGTATTTACCTCCAAATCTTTAAATAACATTTTATGTTGACAATTTTTGCTTTTTTAGTTTTAGGTATTTTTGATTGACCTTTCACTATGAAAGATGAAGCACTAGCTTTCTCCTTTTCCTGTCTCCACAATAACCTACATCTTTACAATGTAATTATACTGTAATTTTGGTTTGAAATAATTAGTGTTCAATAATATACTGTTTCATTTGGCCTGGGGTTACTTCTATTTCCTTGGAATTACTTTTATTCTCATTTAGTTAGGTTTCAATATATTTATTAATTCAACCCCAAACTCTCCATCAATTGTCTGATTTTTTTCCTTAATAAGCACGTTCTCTTTAGGTGCTCAATTAATTTCATCTCGTGTAAGTTTCTCCAATCTGGATTGGCTGCTCTTTAAAAACAGGAAATTTGGGACTGTCAGGTCACCATACTACTAGAAACTTCTATTTTCCTGTTGACTCTCTTGTCTCCTGATTCCTATGTAGTCTTATAATTTATATGCCTTGTTTCATTGGCTTCCAGGAAAGATATAAAGGATACCAATTTTCTGAGACATTCATGTTTAACACTGTCCCTATTGTTACCTCACACTTGACTTGATGATTTGCATATATAATTCTATACTAGAAATAATTTTTCCTCAAATTTTTGAAGGCAACAACATTCCATTTTCTTTTGGTTACTAGTGTTGATACATCTGATGTCTACTGATTCACAATCTTTTCTATGTAACTTTTTTCTTTCCTCTCTCTCTCTCTCTCTCTCTCTCTCTCTGGAATTCTACAAAATGTTCCCTTTGTCCCCATTATTCTAAAATTTCACATTGATGTGCCGTGGTCTGGGGACCTAATTTCATCCAGGAGGCTGTCATTTGATAAGATTCTTCCAATCTGGAGAAATATTTATTTTAGTTCTGTGACATTTGGGTTTATTCAGCAATTTTTTCCTATTTCTCTCTTTCTAAAACTCTTGGACTGATTCTCTATTTTCCATACCCTTGCTTTTTGCTTTACTTCTGTGAATATTTCTCTATACAGTTTAGTCTTTCATTTCAGCTGTTTCAGCTTTCTTGCTCTGTCCCTTTTTCTTTAAAGAGAGCATCCTGTCACAGTTTCATGCTTACAGTATTTTCCTACTTGAGCATATCAGAGTTTCCCCCCACCCTGCATAGTTTCTACTTCCTCCAATTTACTTTTTTAAATTTCATTATTTCCCATGTTAGGGGCGGTCCTCACTTTTCTAGTTGTCTGCTACTCATTAAGAACTGGGATTTAAAAATTGATTAGGATCTATGAGTGGCCTTGTAAGATTCCCTATAGATCTGAAGGGTCTGTGTAGAAGAACTCCAACATAAGTATCTTTAAGTCCATATCCCCTACTTTGAGTCTCTCTCTACAGAGTAAACACAGTCTTCTGCTGAGATGGGAAGGCCAGTTACCAGAGTGGGAAGGAACAGAAGAAACTCTTGATGTCACTAAATCCCGAGCCTTTTGACGATACCAAAGAACAAATCGGTTATTTCTTGGCTTTCCAATTCAGGATTCAAATTTCAAAGTTTTGCTAAGTGAGTTACTGCTTCTTTTCTTTCCAGGTTCTAAAAAGTTTTTGTATTATCCCTTTTTTTTTTTTTCCCTCTCCTTTCCTTGATGGTTTTGCATTAAAAAAAAAAAAAAACCAAAACTCTTTATTCTAGTTTTAGTTGGTTTCCAAAAGGGAGTAAAAGTACAGATTTTCATTCTAACATTTCTATCCACCTCCCAAAATACTAATATTTTAAGCAGACAAGTTTATTTATAAAAGATTGTGAAGCCAAACAAAAAGGGGGAAAAATCTCATTCTGTTTAATCTATAATGTTTATAAGCATGCAAACTTTAAAACTGGATTCATCCTATAATTGTGAATATAGAATAATATTGTGTGCACATACACTAGGAATCAAAGACTTAAAAAGGGCTGCACATTCCTTTTCTGCCCCCAATCCTAAACCAGACTGCATTCATTTGTTCTCTATTTTATCTTTAAGCTATATGTTTAGTGAGCAAAAACACATAAATTTCTTAGCTCCAATTATAAACAATATAATCCTAAAATGTAATTGGATCTACACTTTAGCACTGAAACAATGTATCTATGATGCTTCAAAAAAATAAATTGAAAGAATCTAAATGGATTTCCAGGTTAACATCTAAAGAAAAATGTATTCTAAGTATATTAATCAGTTACGAATAATTACCTTTTGGTTCATGTTTAGGACTTACCAAGTTCTGCTAAATTGCCAAACGCAACAAGACACATTTCTGTAAGAGCTGCGTTTTGGCAGTGGATGCCCAGTAATGTAACTAAGGTAGGAATAACACCCATGTTGATAAGCTGAGCTTGCAGGGAATCTGTTAAAAAACAACAACAAACAAACAAGAAAACAAAACACAAAAAAAGTGTTTACGTAGTAAGTGGACATTAGTAAGAAGAAAACAGCTCTTATACTCCCTACTGCAAACACAATACTATTTCATACTATCTTAATTATGGTAAAACAAGGTTAAATCCACTCGTAAGTCTTGAAAATGTTTAAGACATTAGTTCAAAGGAATTGAATTTTGAAACTTTTCAACGAAATTTTCAAAGAAATTTAGAAATGACAATAATTCAATATGTCACATCACTAGTTTTTTTTTTTAATGGTCTTATACCTTTACTAAGTAGGTTTTAAAATGCATAAACAATTAAATATTACCACTGGTTTTTAAGTTAAAAGGTTAGACAAAGTAACACTTGCATTACAGGAAATCACAGAGTATATGAGAAGCATAAGAAAAAAAGCAACTTTAATAAAGACTAAGAAGATAAAAGTCTTAGAACCCCTTAAAAACACTTGCTTCATAATAAAGAATGAAAAATACATAACACACTCAAATTATTTATTTGCAGCAGAGTGTTCTTTGATGACTGTTAGGAAGGAAAGTTTTAACAAGGAAAAAATCTGGTTACTTAAAATATTTCTCTTTTCAAAGTTTTATTTAATAATAGTGACAATCATCTTAGGAAAGAAAGGAAGATTTGGCTTGAGAGGTAAAGAGGTCAATATGGCTTTGTTATCATTGCTTGCCTTCATTTTCTAAGAAACTAATCGACTTTAAAGTACTTAATATGCCCTGGATTTTCACAACGGCTCTTCATGAACAATCCTAATAGAATACCTGTAACAGAGCTGAAGGTAAATAAACCAAAGTGAAAACCAAAAGTACTACCTCTAAGAGTAAGCAGAAAGACACTAAGAAAGACACTCATATGCCTATGCAAACACTATCACTACTAGTAACTGGTTCATCTAAAGATAGAGGAAAGCTTTCAAAATCTTTTTCTTTTCCTTTTAAAAATTATACGCCATTTTCAAGTTAATTTTCTCCAAGTTTTTTTAAGTTATATATATTTTTTAAAGATAAAAATCTGTTTCTTACGAAATACATTTTCCTCATAGCATGCATCCCTTGATGGAGTTTGTGTATTAATCTCTTTACCACTCTTCAGAATTCTTAGGCTTCCCTGGGGTCTCAGTGGTAAAGAATCTGCCTGCCAATGCAGATGCGGGTTGGATCCCTGGATTGGGAAGATCCCCTGAAAAAGGAAATAAATGGCAGCCCACTCCAGCATTCTTGCTTGGGGAATCCCATTGGCAGAGGAGCCTTGAGGGCTACAGACCAACTGACTCTGAGTTGCAAAGAGTCAGACATGACTTAATGGCTAAACCATAACAACAACATAGTTCTTACTGTACAGATAAGGAGATGGTTGGGTGACTATCCGAAAGAACATAACGGTAAGGTTGAGCTGTCTCACGTGCCAATTGATTACTTGCCTAGAGGTCTGTGTAGTTCATTTTTCCTGCTTTTAGAGTCAAATATGAAGAGGCAGCCAACAAGAGGCTTGTTGGCCCTGAAAACTGATGGTAATTATGGACATTATCTGGCTCAGTTAGGGGGGGTGGGTCATCTATACTAGCAAGAGGCTTATTACCAAAATAAGAATAGAAAACAAATCCTGAGACAAATGAAGTTTACACTGAGAGTTCAAATAGTCTAAAACAATTCCAAATTTTGCAGTGGAATTATGAAGTCTGTTCTAAAATGACATATATGTAAAAGAATGTATTCAATTAAATGATTCGTTTTTATGCTTCTGATGCCATTTTTTCTAACTATACAATTCAGTAATTAATGAGTGACTCACAACACTTACATTATCTTACAGGCAAATCGCCTATTATACCTATAGTATTACATGTATTATAGTATATACCTTTATGTGATATTGGTAGAATATCTGTATCTTGGTTATAGTGTTTATAAAGATCATGCACCAAGAAGCTTTCCAAGTTAGAAATTGTCTTGGTTACTTACCAGTTGATAGAGTGCCTTAACACTGGATCACCTCTGCAGGTCCTTGTTCTTTAGCAATATTTTTAACTGCATTTATGCGTTTTGACTACCTCTTCAAATACTGCCGAGCTGCTGAATCATTAAATCTCAGGTACGTAAGCGTGAGCACTAGCGCATGCATTGAGTGAGTCAAACTCCACTGTATGTCTGCATATATGTAAGCATCACACACCCCCTCAGTACTGTTGGTACAAAGTGAAAATCCAACAGTCCAGGGACATTAGAGGAATAACAGAATATCAGAAGGAGCTAGGAGCTAGCAGGAGAATGCCACTTAAATAATGCTTTTCATGTTTTCTGAACTTGGCATCTCTACCACTTTCTCTGACCACTTTTACAACATTACAGATTTCGGTTCCAGGGATAAGAGGGCCAAAAAAAAAAGAAAAAAGAAACATTACAGAGTTTCATACAATCTGTGGCATACACATTGAAGCAGCAGTATTTGAAATTGCGGTAGATAAGCAGAAAAAGTAGCATAGCCCAATGGCGTATGGTATAAATTGCCATACTTCATGAAAATCACATTGGTTCATGAAAATTTGTTTTCAAGCTACCCAGGAGCCAAACTAACTGTGTATTCACATACAACACACATACCACACACAAGTAAAGAGAAAAAATATATAGTCATCCAATGGACAGGCCTCATTTTAGACCACTTGGATGCCCTTCTTTTATATCCATTTCTATGAAGGTAACTAAAACAAAAATTACACTCAAATAATTCTAAAATCTGTTTATGCCAATTGCAGGCAAGTCATTCTCCTTTGTTAATGGAGGCCCAGAAGAGAGAAATATCTTAAACAGGCTGATACAAATTTTCATCTCAAGATAGGCAGGCATCCTAGAACACGGTTCTTAAAGTGGAGTCCCCAAAACCCTTTCAGAGGATCACCAGGTCAAAATTACTTTCATAAAAACACCAAGATTTGATTTGCCTTTTTCACTGTGCTGACATTTCCACTGATGGCACAAAAACAGTAGCGAGTAAAACTGCTGGGGCTTAGTATGAACCCAGTCAATGGCACCAAAATGTATTAGTAGTCACTGTATTCTTAACATCACACATTCACAGCAAAATAAATGCTATTCTTTTCAGCAGTTAAAGAAATTTAACTTATTTTTTCATAAAAAGATGCTATTTACGTTGACCTATAATGGGTTTTTATTATTTGAAAATGTTATACTAAATAATTTTTTAAATGTCTTCATTTTAATTTTCAATATAATATTGATAGATATAACCCATATGTATAAACAAAAATTCTTTGAGATCTTTGGCAATTTTTAAGTGTCTAAAAGAGCCCTAAGATCAAAGTTTAAGAACCACTGCCAATGGATTACCTAATTTTTATAGGGATTGGGGAAAAAAACTATAGAAAAGAATTCTAAAATTCAATGATACGTTTGGCAGATGTGACAGAAGAAAAAATTAAAAGCATGGTAGGAATCCTAGATACTGGTGCTTAGATACTTTTGACTGAGATAACATTAATTAACCACTGGAACACCTCATTTTGCTTATATGAGTAGATATTCTACTTAAGTCTAGGAGAATATTCCATGATTAGATCTGTTTCCCTATTTCAGTTACAACTTACTATGTTATCAACACATAGTTCTTTTGAGGGTTAAGTAAAGCTCCTGTTTGTGTGAAATAAATTAGTATTAGTTCTTATTGCTGGAAGCAAATGGTTAAGTAGAATCACTTTTTCTTATTGCCCAAAGAAAGCTGTAAATAGACTTCAAAGGACATGGCTGACACTCATGCTGTTGTGAACGGTATCAGGGATATGACTTATAAATTAAAGACTAACTGGAAGAAATCCTCAGAACCAGTTCACGTTCTCTAGAGACACTTGAGAGAATAAGAGACACAATTCAAGACCGAGACTTATCGCATTCTTCAATGAATACCAGCAACTCCAAAACAACGTCAGAGCTCAACAAATACAGTTCACAAGAATGCAACCCAGGCCCATACATAGCAAACACGTATGTGTGAAAGACAGTCTTTAGACAGGACAATGTTATAAACGTCTGAAGACTTTTAAAAATTGCTCCTGACACACATCACAGACAAATACTGACCAAAATACAGAATTACAAAATTACATAATATCAAGATGACACAGGCCCTGCATGATCTATGGGAGGAAGAGAAGAAAGGCACTGAGGGGGTGCAATACAGATGCATATACAAAGAGATATATAAGGCAATCAACGCATGCGCTGGTGTGAACACTTACCTACCTACATTTGAATTTCAATGGTTCCAAGTTCTTCAGGTCATACACACATGGAAACTCCAAAGAATGGAGATCTGGAGAGAAGATCTCAAGTTGAAGAACCTTTTTCCCTCTGAGTTTTCAGTTTAATGTTTCAAACATTGGTATCTATTATAGGTCCAGAAAAGTATGCCAAGAATTCTAGTAACTCAACTGAAGTTATGTGGATCAATTACTAAAAAGTATAGGTTTTTAAAGAAGATAACACATGTTTATCTTATTCCCAAGAAAAGTTCCTTACAATGTTATAAAATTATTAAGCTGATTAATAGGACATAATAATGAAACTGTGTCAAAGTAACACACACATAGACAATTCAAAATACACAGTCTCTACATTAGTATGCAGATTTGGTGTATAGTATTCATTGTATAAAGAGTACAACAGTCCTATTTATAAGCCTGCACAAAAACCACATCTATAGTCTAATTATATATAGTGGAAACAATAAAAACAAGCAAATATAAATCCTGATGAGGTGGATAAAAATCATTTGGGTATAATAAAGACCAAAAGCCCTTTACTAATGGCACATCTATATTTCCAAAAATATATATAAAAAGTAAAAATTAGATATGATGTAACAGTGTAGTATAATTTGTGCGCTGAAGCAAGCTGTTGAATAAGTTTTCTTCATGTTGAAAAGTAAACTGACTTAAATACAGCAACCAAGAGGATGATCTGTGGTTAAAAACTTTATACATACACAGGTGCAAATACAAGTAATGACTTCCTGATTTCAGTTAAAGTTATTACCTAATATCTTTTTGTTGATTGATCAGGAAAGGGAAGAATTTTTATTCTAAATCTAATGCTGAGCAAATAAAACCAAAAATATTTACAACTGCTTAAAATTAACTTCAAATCAATTATTTTGAAATTTCTGTTTACTCAAAACATGCATTCCATGTTATGTTTACATACAGATTACCTCTATAATTTAAGCCCCAGGTGACATATCTCAATGATAATCAGCAATTTTCAAGAAAAAAAAAAAAAGGAATCAAGATTCATTAGTATTTTAGAGTACTAGAGGTTTAAAAATAATACACATTTCATACTTTCTGAAAGTTAACAATATAAAATGAAAAAGTTTCTAAGTTCTAGTCTCTACAGAGCAAAATTTCCCTTCTGGAAAAGTTCTAGAGATAAATGACAAAATTACATGAGTGAGTATAACATAAAAACAATGGAAAACCTCAAATCACAAGAGAAAGGAAAATATTTTATTATTCTTAAGAGGCCTGTTCATTTACTCTTCTCAAACCAATGACATCTAGAATGATTATGTCTTTCTTAATCTAGTAGATGATTTTTTCCCTAGGCTCACTTCAGGTTAAATTACATACTATAGATCACCTATTGTTATAATGAATTGTTACAAAGAAGATTCCTACAAATACATCTACCCTGATTAAGAAAATTCTATGCTTTCATCTCAGACATAAACTGGTCTTTTAAAGGTTAAAGTTGTTTGTTTTTTAGAAGAGGACTACAGTCAGCTATCGCTTAAGCAGCTCTTAAATGAGAGAAAAACATCCAGTCTTGGCTCTCATATGGCATGGCTGAAAGGCCACATCTACAGTTAAGTATAAATTTAAGCATAAATTTTGTACAGCCAATTGAGTTGTGAGGCTAATTTACAGACAACACATATATCTTGCAATCGTGTGTGTTTAAAAACATAAAAATTCTGTTTTACAAACGAATGCTTTGGTTTTAACAACAACAAAACAAATAATAGTAGTTACCCTAGAGAATTATTAAGTTTTTACACTTTAAAATTACATAAAAGTTATTTGCAACACACAAACTGTGTTAGGAAGTATCTACATAAGCCAAAGATTTCTGACTTCTTTCTAGTAAACATTTTTCAATTACATTTGTTTTTCAGTAAGTAAAATATTTGCTGTTAAAATAAGTAAAATATAAGTAAAATATCTGCCATTAACTAGATTTTATTTGTAATTAGAAAATAGTTACTAAGTTTCATACAAGTTAGTTTACATATGATACTTTTCAGCTCTAAGTTTCTTGCTGAATGAATTATTTCAAGACCAAAATCCATTATATATGTATCTCTGACTTTTGCTACAGCTCTGTCAAACAAGAACGTTTACGTCAATGTCATTTCTGGCACCTACAAATTTGTGCATAGTCAATGATCATGTGTTTGGTACCATCATATTTCAATTAATGCAACAGTTTTACCTTCACTATCTAAATATGCACTTTCAAATACAGGTAAACATTTCATATAAATATCTCCTAATGTGCATCACATGCTGAAATTCTATCAGCTGAAACGTAAATGTGTATTTATATGGCAATATTAAAATGTGGCAATAACTAATGATGGTGAAAGCTATATAAATGTAAAAATTAAATCAGGGCAGAATAACAGAGATTTTATCATCTATTCTCTTCAGAATTTACAACAAAAAATAAATGTTAGTTTGGTTTTTTTTTTTAGTTAATTAATTCCATTCCAGCCATGAATCTTTCAAGACAAAGTCCAATTTGAGAATTCTTGACATCTTCTGAGGATGAGTTAAAATCAGAAAGCCAACTCTGCCATCTTAAATTTTCACTATGGGGACATTCTCAAAAGTAATATTCAACAACATCTTATTAGTCACCTTCTACACGTTTTTACGTTAGAGAATGAGAAACCCCCAACATGTTTTGCTACCCTACTGTCCTCAGTTAAAATTGGTTATTTAGTATCACAATGCTAAATGCACTGTCTTGATTATAAAAGCAATCTAGAAGCTAAAAATGCTGCAAAAATATTACTTCTTTAATATAATGTCAATCTTAACATTATGTTAACAAAACTATAGCTATCACTTCATTTTTTGGGATATATTTTGAATTCTTATATTCAGAAGTTCATTCTATAATAGCCAAAACTGAATATTACTGGCAGTAATTTTTCACGCAGAATTAAACTAACATGTACATTTGGTACACCTCTAAAAACCAAATTCAGAGTCTGTCCATTAAATAACAGTATTATCAGAGTAACAGTTTAGGAGGATTATGACGAAGAGCTACTATTCTAATTGGTCAAATTTAATAGGCAGAATTAGCAGAACAAGAACAGTTAACTGCTCTGTCCTTCAATAAAACAATTGGTTTAAAATGACATTACTCGTAGCAGAACTTCATGAATGTCACATGCTTCAGAATGATTAGAAAGCTCTGTTGGTCAAACAATGAAAATTACAACATTTTTACAAAGAGAACAGCAATTAGCAAATAAAGAATTCTAATATAAGCCTTTTATGCACTTCAACTAGAGTACTAGAGTAATTTGACATATTGAGTGATAGAACTTAAAAGTACATCTCCCATGCCGTTTTAAAAAGAGAAAAAAAAAAACCAGAAGGTAAAATGAAAACTATATATAGAAAAATTAATATAATTAAGAGATAATAAATTGCAAAGATACACTGTTTTGTCTTTTCCCCTTTAAGTTAGCCAGAAAGTTTTTAGTATTTAGAAAACTTGCAGAATTATTAGCTTAGATCCACAGTAAGTAAACTTTGAAACTAGTTCCTCATTCATGCAAAGCAAATCATTCTCTAAGCATCTAACATCCAGGAAGCATTCTTTCTTACCTGTAATAAAGTAATACCAAAATATAAACAAAAGGCTCAGGCCAAAGTGCACTTTTAGTTTTTAATCAGGATTATTCTTTAGTAATTTCTATTCTTCCTATTTTAAGTAAGAATAAAAATCACATAAGCCAAGTTAATCAGGCTGAGTTCATTACAAAAATGAAGAGTATTATTAGAATTGAGAAACTGCCGGTTGAAATGAAAGTAGCAGCTAATACTAACTACATATTAAGTGCTCTTTAAATTAGAGGAGAGAAGATATACTTTACAAGCCCATTTTAAACAAGTGAATTTAAGTACTGGGCTTAATAACTAAATTCAATTTTCGGGCTCTGACACTCCATGAAACGCACTTCTTAAATCACACAGATGGTCTCCCTCCTTAACAGTTATTGTTAAGTCCATGTGGCAAATACATTATCATGAGAGTATGCTAGAGAGATTTCAGGAACCAGAAAAGAAGAGAAATTTACTCTTTAAGTAACAAGGAATTATTAAGATATCACAGAAAAATCAGCTCTGTTTGTAAAAATCGTATACATACACACAAACACACACACACATATGTATCATATATATATATATGATACCAGCTGTCACATGAAGAAGCCTACCATAGACTGTGCATATTAGTCACTTTAGAAGGAAACTAACACTTCCTTTCCTGATGACATGTTTCTTTCCTCTACTTTTTTCTCTGACGGCATAGGTTATATAACAAGTAACTTCTAGTCTTTGCTTTAATGCTTATCATCATTAATAATTTTTCTTAGAATTATCACAGATTTTTCCCTATATTCTTTGTTTGTAGCATAAGTGTACTAAGAAAAACATAAACTCTCAGTTACAGAGTTTTCCAAGAAATGTATATTGGTTATCATGGTTCCTTGTAATATAGTAAAAATGGTGGCCATCCAGATTCGGCAGTAAGGCGCTAAATTATTCCCGTGCTGTGCTTTAGATAACTGGTTTCTTGCTATTCAAGCTGCAGTCAACTTTCAAGCACACAGATGCAGACCTGTCAGGCCTGCGGATCGCCTATGGTGAATTATTAACCATGGATCTGGTGCTGTTACTGTCAGCTTGTTTCCAATGCCACTTTCTCCTGCTGCCATGTATGTAAACAGCAAATATAAACTAACGATATAGGCAAGAGTTTATAACGGTCCTAACTTATTTAATGAAGAAAATGCATACCAGCAACGTATTTTTCTTCCAGTCATTGATTTTGCTGACAAAGCACCCAGAAAAGTCAATCTATTTTATAAATATTTTCCAAACTCCTACTATATACCAAAATGGTGTTGTACTTGAAAACAGCTGGATATGTGAACAAAATTTTCAATCTTCAGGGCAATGTTTTGGCACTGGGTAACCAAAGCTGCTAAGAAAAAAAAAATCCAAGAAACTAATGAAATTAAAAATACCTACAATAATAAGTTTGAGTTCTGGTTTATAGAATAAAACTTTAAAGTTATAACTACATAAAGAAAATACAGTTCACATTTCCTCAAACTGAATGTCAAATTGTCAACACGATTTTCTCTAACCATAACAGTCAGATGTTCAGAATATTTTACAAGGCTACAAAACGGAAGCGCCTTTTAGCCATGTGAAAAACAGGTATGACTTTTTCAAAAAGGAAAAATTTGAAATGATTTTCACTAAACTAAAAGTTTTATTCATGTTATTTTATTTAAATATAATTTCATTTAGCAATATAATTGATACAACTTTTCTAGCTAAGTAATTATAACTTTTTCTATTCAGATAGTCTACACTTAATTGTCTGAATATAAAATGTTTTAATTGCTTCACTACTAGGGAAACAAAAGAATATATCTAGTTTTTAGCTTAAAAGTCTTAGCAGTTTCTCAAGTTTTAGAACTCATTAACCTTGAGTTTTATACAGCTTTATCAAAGGGTATAAAAATGACTTTACTGAGTGTTTTCATTATGTATCTTTCCTGCATGTGTTTAGGAAACCTGATTTCCTATTTAATGTATTCCAAGATCTAAAATGCTCAGAGTTGTCCACTAAAAGGACCGGAATCGGGATATCCTGAGTCTCAGCCTGGTGTCAAGCCACCTTTAAGACTAACAATCTGAAAATGTTCTCACTAGAGAAGCTATGTTGGTGAGTCTCTGTGACCATTTTGGTACTTTTATCTTCATATTTAAAAACTTTTAACTATGAAGCTGAAGAGTACCTCCTAACTACTAAGGAGACAAGTTATTGGGCCTGAGGGTAGAGTTAATTTTTCTGTTAGAGGAACAAGGAGGTATTTATCACTCAACTATTCTACTCAGAAACTAGCAGAGGCGTGTGTACTGAAATTCAATAACAAATGCACATAAAAAGGAATTTCATTTATCAGTTCTAATAAAAAGTGCCTCCTGAGTTTCAAAACACTCTCCAGGTGGACGGGATCAATACCAAATGATCTGATCTTGGCCAAGACCTAAAATTAAGTTGGAAAGTATTAAACATATTTTAAAGAAAATAGTAATAATGGATACAACAAAGATGCTTAATAATTATATAAACAAAAAAGGATATAATTTAAGTTAAAGAGCATTATGAAGAAAAAGAAATGCTTCACAAACTATGATTCCCATGATAGACAAATGCAGAAGGAAGCAAAGAAAAGAATATCGTTACAAATTTGGTATTCTTTTAAAATACTAAAGGTCACTTCATTTCTATTTTACCTAATAAGGTTTTAAAAGTGCATTCAAACTGCAGCTTTTAGAAGAAAGGAATAAAAACATCACTGCTCCAAAAATGTTCTAAGAAAAATTAATATAGTTTTCCAAAATATCTAAGTTATTTCTTGGGAATATTCGCACACCTGGGGGGGTGGGTTAACAACGTTTACAAAAGAAGTTTATCATGCATTTAGACCATTCATTCTGCGTGTTGTTAACATTACCTTCTCAGTACATTTTCCTACACGGGGTGTTATATCCTAATTAATAGAGAATCACAATCTCCTTCAGATTAGAATGAGTGATGTTTCTGAAGACCATTTTGGCTATTCGATATGCTTTTGTACAGATTTTTGAACAGCTTCCTCAAAGGATAAACAGCAAGTTTAGGTGCATAACAAGACTAATTCTTTTACAGCCAAAGCTGCCATAGTAACTTTATTAATTTCTTTCATTTATATCTTTCTAAACCATTCTCCCACTTAGTTCTTGTCCCACTTTTACAGATATCCAAGCCTCAGTGAAACGGAAGGAAAAGGAAGTGACATGAATATCTGGCCAATGATTTCTTAATGCAATTCAGATACCCGTGTATTATGATCAAATTTCAATTCTGTAGGAACTGGCTATTCATTTTGTAGATTATCCAGATTCTGCATTTCTGCTTTGCCTATTAATAATGTTTAGGGCATTTTCTTTTCAAAAGTAAACCCAGCAGAGGGTAAGAAAAAGAGTGGAGACTGACCCTATAAAGACTACATTGTTTATCAGTCCAAGTAACAGGCAAGTCATTTAACGAATAAGAGCTATTTATTATCATTAGAATGGATAATTTTAATTCAGAAGTTTAAAAACCAGTGTTTCCTGGAAGGATGTGAATTGAGGACACATTCGGTTTAGCCTGTACAGTGCTAAAGAAGCAAATGTAATCCAACATTTAAAAAGAGAGGTCACAAAAAAAGTCAGTTTTCTAACTTCCTCCTACCACCAAATGAAAAGATTTGGCAGTGGTTGGCCAAACGCCAACAGAAACAACGGCTAGAGTAGAGCAGCAGCTCTCCCCTTTCAACGGGAAAAGGGCTACAGTCCCCACCATCTGCTGTTGTCACCAATACCAAGGTCAAATATCAGTAATCATTTGTCATCAATGTTTACCTTTCTTTTTTAATTATTCAGAATATTTCCTTGGACTCATGAAGAAATAACAAATATACCTGAAGACCCCCATGTTTCTAGAACACGGGAAAGAACACTATTACATGTTCAGTATACAAGTAAATTGGTCTCTGCAAGAGACTTCAACTTAAAATATCATGATGAAATAAGTCACAAAATATTTGTATTAATTCTAGGAACACACCAGAAGTTGAGTGTTTGATCCATGCAGTAATTCATAGAAGAAGACAGATGATTGTTTTGTGATATTTAAAAGTATGGTGAAGAAGACTTCATTTCATTGTTTTTATGTTTGTTTAATCAACAACCACATAGGCTCTCTGAAAATTGACATATCATTTGTTGCTTGGTTCTAAGAATGTTTTACAGAGACAAGAAACTTCTGTTTACAAGTACTTACTAAATTTCTAAAATTAAATATCTGCAATTGCTCTGAACTTTATTTTTCTAAGGCCAGATTTCATTACATTTGTTTTTTACTGTTACAAGTAAATTCAGTATCTAGAGAAAATAATTTTATTTATATAGACAGTGTTCGTGTTTTAAAATTGCTCCTGGTATTAATATAAAGTAATAAACAAAAAGCTATTTTAACACTGTATATTTTTTAAATGTTCATAACAAGAAATCACAAACCATACCATTATTTTGTTTCTTGGTTTTGGTACTGATTAACATGGACAGCCCTTCAACAATTAGTCCCATTTATTAAATTAGACCACTGTGTATTTTTGAAACATTGTAATTTAATGTTTGCCAGTTACTAATTTTATATGCTTCGTATTAATATGAATGCTTTGTTCATACTTTTTCTAAGTATTTTTAGTGTATGCTACAGTAATGATGATTTTTAATTTCTCCCCCACAGATAAAGCAAGTTTTCAATTTTGTTTACCATTCTCATTGCTATAGTTCATCAGCATGCCACAAAAGACAGTCAAGAGCTTCTCACTGGCGGGATCTGTTTTACTGCACAGTGACCTTAAATGGTCAACTACAATCTGTGCACCACCTGCTTGGTCAACTGCACTTCTGCCCTCATCTGTAAAACAAAGAGTCAAATTAAAAATAAAAGAAAAAAGAAATGTACCTTAAAATTTCAAATACAAAACATAACAGAGTTATTCCTTATTTAGTAAGCAGAAAATAAACCAAAGTAGGGCGTTAAATGTCTTCTTAGAAAGCAAAACAAAACAAATAAACATGGAAATGGGGGTGGGATGGGGAAGAGAGGCAATCACTTTTTAGGAGAGAAAAGATTATTCTCATTGGTATCATATAGGAATTTAAAGAACTTCTCTGTGTCCTAAGAGTTTATGACCGATGTGAAACTTTTTGCCTTCTCTTTCACAAATGACAACTCTGTGTAAGAGGGAAAAAACGAACTAAAATTTGATTGGAATTATTTTCAGTTTGGAAACCACTAAATGTATCTTTCTCTCAGTGGTTTCAAAGTCAGTTACTATCAAAGACAACCATTGCAGTACAGCATATCTCTAGATTACAATATGTAATTCCTAAAGATTAGTACTAGGGTCTTTTTACTGGCATTTTCTATAGCACATGAGCATATTTCCCTTTTCAATTCTTAGTAGTTTGCATCTCATTTTTCCTCATTCTCTCCATTCAAGAAAACACCGATACACTTAAACGTTACAATCAATGGTCAAATGGTCAAACATACCTTCTGCTATATGTACATCTACATCACATAGAAGAGATATCATTTAACTGTCGGAACATAGATATCACTTTAAAATACTTTTGCAAACCTTGAACACAGAATTAGAGACGAAAGAATATGTCTTTCTAAATCTGATTTCCTTATATAAAATATGATAGACTCTAGAACAGTGCATACAATAAAAATGAAAACCACAAATGTGAACCAAATATATAATTTAAATTTACAAGTAGCCATATTAAAAACATAAAAAGTGAAAAATTAGTTTTAGCTCTATGTTTTACTCAATCCACAATCTCCAAAATATGATCACTGCAATACACAATAAAATTGCTAGTGAAATATTTTACATTCTCGTCTTAGTAATAAACCTTTGAGAGCCAAGTGTATTTTATATTTTACACTACAGTTACATGTCTGTTCAGACTAGCCACATTTCAATAGCTCAAGAGTCAAACCTGGATAGTGGCTGCCATACTGAATTGTACAGCTATAGAAGCATACAAAAGGATCAGTAGAAGAAATGCCTCATAAAAGAATTACTGCTATGAAATTAGCTAGTAAATGAAATCTAATAAACCTAATATAAGAGCTGAAACTAAGATCATACCTTTATAACTGTTGCTGAATAATAATAGAAAATGAAACAATACATATCATTTCCTGTGGCAGAAATACACACACAACTTACACAGCAGAGCTTCATAATGTTTGAAAATTTTAAGGAAATCTGTACTAAAACAAAACAGTTGTGGTCACTTAAGTTTTGTGCCATGCCCACTTGGCTTCACTGTACTGTTATATAGATGCAGAAAAGGACCCTATGTCAATTAGCTAATAAGAGCAGAGAAAAGTCTTCAGTGCCAGAGTAACTAGTCACATGAGCCAGCCAACTATAACACATATCTCATTTAGATATCTTGGTCATATCTCATTTAGAGTTTTCTTTTCCAATAACATAAATGCAAATTATCTAAGTTGCTGGGCAATTTGTATGCAGATCACATCAGAAAAAACTATCAGGATAACAAATCTAGCTCAGACCTTCAGTAGTATACACATACAGTATTTGCTGCTGTTTAGTCACTGGGTAATGTCTGACTCTTGTAACTGCATGGACTGTAGCCCTCCAGGATACTCTGTCCATGGGATTTCCCAGGCAAGAATACTGGAGCAGGTTGCCATTTCCTTCTCCAGGGGATTATCCTGACCGAGGCATTGAACCCACATCTCCTTCACTGGCAGGCAGATTCTCTACCACTGAGCCACATGGGAAGCCCACATATACCATATACCCTCATCCCTAAATTGCAAAGTTCCAATAGTTTTTGATTCTAACTGTTGAGTAAGTATAGGCTTTCAAAATATAAATTGTGTGTGCTTAGAAAGCTAAGCTGGCTTCCTTTCGATATTCAGGTACTCAATATTCAAAGCATTAAATTCAAGAAACTTTAATACAAATTTATTCAACAAATTTGTTCATCAAATTCAGTAATGCAATAAGTAAGAACATAACTACAATTAAAAGGCAAATTTCCTACTTGTGTTTCAGGGCCACAGTATTTTTCTTCCCTTCCTCTGCTTTCCTTCCTCTTTCCCTTCCTCCCAGCCTGCCCTGTTTGCACTGTCTACAACATAGCTATGTGTTATCAAGAGTTGGGGCTGCAGAATGTAAGCTCAAATCTCTACCTTAGAAATTACATTATTACCAAATTTAAGAAGAAAAGCACATATAAATACCTGAGTTAGAGAATTTTATTAAAATAAAGAATCTGAAGATGCAAAGAAACAATAATACTATGTCCATTTAGTCTATCAAAATCAGTGAATAAGTTTTTAAAGGTCTCGCACAAATTATTTAAGATATATATTAGAACATGTCATTACACAAATCCATCCAAACTGTTTTTCCACAGTAAAGGTAGCTCTATAGGTTTATGCTATCATATTAAAATGAGTATCATTATTGTTCACTTGAAAATAACTTTCAAAAGATTCCTTATCCTAAACTTTCATATCCCTGAATGTAGACTCACTTTTAACTCTCTGATAATAAGTGACCTCTAATTTGTGAAGCACCCTGAGTTGTCACTTCTAGAAATATACATTTTTATTTTCCATGAAGTATCCAGCCACTTGAAAGTGCAGCCCACGAACTCTTTAAGCCCTGCTACATTCTTTAGTGATGACTTGTCACACAGAGTAGCTTCCAGCACAGTAAGAGCGCTACACAAGAGTCTGGCTTTATGAAGTAGGGCTAATGAAATACTGCACTTGATATTACTCTTCAGTTCAGCAGCCAAAACCAGGAAGCAATGAAACTTATATGTCATGTTTATTATGCCTCTCAAACGAGAACAAAATGTGAGCAAGTTGGTATTCCACCATCAGGTACAAGTCATGCACTAAGGCTGAGGAAAGAACCTGAAAACAACCACCTCTGTGACGTGCTACAGTATACCCTACTTTCAGATTTGCTCCTATGTTGTGGCTCAGCCAGTAAAGAATCCGCCTGCAGTGCGGGAGACCTGGGTTTGATCCCTGGGTTGGGAAGATCCCCTGGAGAAGGGAATGGCTACCCACTCCAGTATTCTGGCCTGGAGAATTCCATGGACTGTATAGTCTTATAGGGTTGCAGAGTTGGACAGGACCGAGTGACTTTCACTTCACTTTCCCAAATGCCTCATACATAGTAGGCACTCAATATGTACTGAATGAATGAGGCCTTCAGGCTACATTTTGGTAAATTACAATTCACCTTGGGGATGGGAGAGTGGGAGAAAGAGAAGGAGGGAGGAGGCAGGGAAAGGGAGAGAAATGGCAATGAAAATCATTTACTCCTTTTTTAACAATTAAACCACAATATGGTTTAGCTTTCCTGTGTTCTGAGCTTTACTTAAATGAAACCATGTTGTAGTCATTCTTTTTGTGCCTTCTTACACTGAACAGTGTGTTTATGATATCCATCTACTCTGTTACATGCTTCTTTGCTGTACAATATTCATTGTATAAATACATCATAATTATTTATTTATTCCTTTGCTGATTATTATTTGGGTGGCTTTTAGGTTTGGGCTATTATTTATAATACCCAGGTGGTACTGTTGGCTCATAGACTCTGCACATCTTCCACTTGTTCAGATAATGACAAACAGGCTTCCAAAGCCACTTCCCTCCATCAGTGTGTGAGTTCCTGTCACTTCACTCCTTCACTACAACTGGCATTCCACTTGATTGTTAACAGGATTGTTAACTTGATTAATAACCTAATATTAGATCAACATTCTACTTGACTGTTAAATCTGATGGGTGAGGTTGAACCTACTGCAGAATATACAATGCAGGTCTTTGCTGACAGTCGAGTGTTCCATACATTTAATAAGACAGATAACTTAGTTCAAGAGTTTATAGTATGTACATAGAGGTAAAAACAATTCACGTTGAGGGAGGGAGATATAAATGGATGCATCCACAGATATTAGAATTTCAAAGAAAATGAAAAGAGAGCCAAGTAGCTGGTAGAAGCTATCAAGCTTATGGACTAATTATGACTGGATAGGCACAATTCTGAAACTGTTTAACACTCTTGCTTATATGTACATAGAGGTAAAAACAATTCACGTTGAGGGAGGGAGATATAAATGGATGCATCCACAGATATTAGAATTTCAAAGAAAATGAAAAGAGAGCCAAGTAGCTGGTAGAAGCTATCAAGCTTATGGACTAATTATGACTGGATAGGCACAATTCTGAAACTGTTTAACACTCTTGCTTATAGAAAGCCTTACTATAACATCAGCAAATAAACTGTCTTTTTAAAATCATTTCAATAATCACCAGTTTACCTGAGAGAGACTTTGGAAGGCTTATATCTTTGAAAGGACTGAGGAGGAAGAATGGGGAAGCAGAATGGTGTTGGATGTCAAAGAAGCCTATAATTTACACTACCAAATTTTATCTAAAATTACTTTTTAAAAGGATTTAGTTTTATAATCTAAATGTCTGATTTCCATGCTACATTCTACTTTTGTGGTTTAAACATCATTTTTTCATATTTCTTTTCAAAAATTCTCAGTATCAAATACAAATTATAAAAACCCATTTTAAAATTATGCCTATATATATATCTGATATGTTTTCCTCCCACCCTCTAATTATTTGTACAATAACAGAATCTTCATTCCTTAGGCATCCATCTGCTCAAACTACTTATTTCCCACCCGAAGTAATAATCCTCTGTGACATAAGGAGTGGTTACTGTGGTGACGATTATGATGCAGCAATTCAGAAAATTATGACTGCATGTGAGAAATAAACCACAGGAGCTGGTCATACCTATAATCTTTCATCTAAGTTTTGTTAAAAATTAAAATTGACAAACGTGAGGAAACTGTGTGTTGTGGAAAGACTAGTGAATAAATTATCTATTTTCAAGGAAGTTTTAGCGACTAAAGGGTTCACTTTACATGATGTACTGTCATGGATTTGGGCACTACCTCAACCTGTCTTCTATAAAAACATCCTGCACAAATGCCCTGCAAGTGTTAATTAACAATGCTGGCTGTGCACAGGCTGCGTGCACACACATAAGTGCTAGAGATTTGCCATAATTTAAGCTGGTATGGAGCAGAAAGCTAGCAAAGGTTTTTTAGGGTTGCTGCTGCTGCTAAGTTGCTTCAGTCGTGTCCGACTCTGTACAACCCCATAGATGGCAGCCTACCAGGCTCCCTGGTCCCTGGGATTCTCCAGGCAAGAACACTGGAGTGGGTTGCCATTTCCTTCTCCAATGCTTGAAAGTGAAAAGTGAAAGTGAAGTCGCTCAGTCGTGTCTGATTCTGCGACCCCACAGATGGCAGCCCACCAGGCTCCTCTGTCCATGGGATTTTCCAGGCAAGAGTACTGGAGTGGGGTGCCATTGCCTTCTCCGATGATAAATTAGCTAAGATAAATTATAAATGATGGTTCATTTTTCTTATATTTCAACTCAGAATTTGCTTAAAGAAATTGTTAGAGATAAAATATCGGCATTTTGAACTAAAACTTGGGAAACAATTCTAATTCAATGTTCCCTTATTAAACATTAAAAACATATTTTCGAATACTTTTACCATTTAGTTCAGCAAGACAACAATACTATCTTAGCGTTAACTGTGAATCTTTTTAAAAAGTTTATTTATGAAAAATTCTTGAGTAAAAGATACCCAAAATCTTTTTAGTGTATCCATGAACTTAAAAAATATTAAAAGCAATCTACATTTGGGGTGGGGTACTATTTTATTTTTTCTATTTTTTGGCCTTGCCACATGGTGTGTGGGATCTTAGTTCCTGAAAACATATCAAACTCATGCCCCCTGTGTTGAAATGAAAGTGAAGTCGCTCACTCATGTCTGACTCTTTGCGACCCCATGGACTGTAGCCTACCAGGCTCCTCCGTCCAAGAATACTGGAGTGGGTTGCCATTTCCTTCTCCTGTGTTGAAAGCTCAGTCTTAACCACTGGACCTTCAGGGAAATCTGAGACCAATCTACATCGACAGACAAAATCTATTTCACATATAGACAAAATAGAAGAAACAGACAAAATCTATTTCACAAGAGATTAAAGAGGCATGGTACGATAACACAATTTTCATATCCATATCAAAACTGATAGAGGCACACACATACACCCCTTCACTGAGAGCCATGCTGACAGTGAGATATTTCCAAATCTCTGAGAAAACATGCTTTGAGTAACAATATTAGGATCACAGCAAACAATGAACAAATAAACAGTCTTTAACTCTGTAAAACTGATGGCCTTATGAACAATGACAAAGTTAAAATTATGCTGCACATCCTTTCACACACCTGTCACATTACCTATGATGAGCCATCCAAATAGTCACAACTTTTAAAAGTCCCTTCCTTTCCAACTTCTGCATTCTTGACAGAAAACATGCTTCTTTTACAGAGAGAAAAGAGAACACAACAGATACAATCTTTCGCACACTTCCACCTTCTGCACTATTAGACCGAGGATAATATGCTTCTTTTCCCAATCACTTACAGAATCTCATACTGTAATTAAAGTTCAGCTATAGCTAATTAAGGGCAAAGAAGATTTATTTTCAACAGAAAGTCACTTTCCTCTTCAAGTAAGTAAAGTTGTAGACATGTAATAAACTGAAGATAGAATGCAAAGAACGTTTAACGATCAAATTCTTGGGACTACTCCTGGTTGTTGGCGTAAAAATGAGCATTTTTGTTACCTAATATTTGAAATGTTATTTCCATAAGGCAAGGCAGAAGTTTTTAATATTTAAAAACCTATAGTATCACTCAGGCAATGACTTTAAAAATAACTATAATAAGGTCTTTAAGTTAAGGGTTTTGTTAACTTTGCCCATAAGAAACCTTCTTAACCTCGACTGAAGTCAGTTTCCTAATCTGGAAAGGAGGGGAAGAGGAGGAGAAGATGCTCAAACTTCTTTTTCGCTTTGACATTCTCTTATTCATTTCAATTTCTACTTCTATTTCTACTGTGTCCATGTTGTGCAAACAGGAAGTACTTACTATACGCTGTGTATGTTTTTTTGATGTTTTAAATTTATCTATTCTAGCTTTCCAATTATTAATAACTATATTAGTAATTTAGGTACTTATTTTAATGTTCCCAAATAGAGACTATAAAGGCTTATGGCAAATAAATCAGAAATCCTTTTCATAAACTAAGCTAGAAAGTTGAGCTCTGAAAAATTATACTGTCTAGAAATAACAGTCATAATTTTTGATGTGCTTTTACTTAGTGAACAGAGAGGTGATTCAGAATAGATGCTTAAAGTCAAAACAATTATAACACAAGTCTTTACTAGCATTGGTTTGGAAAAGACAAAGACATCAGAATAACATTTATTTCAATCATGTTTCCCATGTTTTTTCCTTCAGACTTTACTACTCTGCCACCTTTAAGCCTCTATGAACAAATACTTTGTTACAATAGAATCTGAACATGTATAATATATACTGAACAAGGATTTTAAAACAAACAATACAAATCAGACTCATTTTAAATTCAGGGGCACAAATACTATTCTGAGCTTTTTTTAGTCAATAACAAACTATAACTGAGGTTAAAATCCTAGATTTTAAGCTTCAAAGAACCCTTAAAGTGCCCATTCATTTTCAGTGAATATTAGCCACATGTGTTATGGAATTCAGATGTCTTAGATGACTAAATAAAAAGTATTACTCAAAATCTCCAAACTATTTCACAGCTGAGTTAAAAAAAAAGATTGAATTTCTAAAGTCTGCCAGAATTCTGCATGAATAATGCTACAGATAAGGAGTAAATATGATCAAGTTTGTAAATATTTTCATTAAAATATGATTTTAAAAAGTCAGCTGCTATCTTTAAATTTACCTGAATTGAAAAGTAATCAAATACCAAGTTTCTTCCTATAAAAAACAAATTTATGACACACAGATTTATTCATGAGTATATTCTTAGACTGTCTTTTGGATTCATTAGTTTAATATCTTTATCTGAGATAATGCTACTGATAAAAGAGTATGTTATTGAAACACAGACATTATTTCTGCTCTTTATGGGTCAATTCTGTCTTGCAAAAATGTATTTTTAAGTCCTAACCCCCAGTACCTGAGACCTTATTGAGAAATAGGGTCACTGCAGAGAGTTACGATGAGGTCACATTGTATTTCAGTGTGTCCTTAATCCAATAGGACTGTTATAAGAAGGAGAGAGATGCAGACAGGAGAAGGCCATGAGAAGATATGGAAACACAAATGAAAAAGACATTTGTAAAGAGCGTGTGATGACAGAAGCAGAGCCTGAGTTTGGCCACAAGCCAAGGAACTCCAGATGCCACCAGAAGCTAGAAAGAGGCAAAAAAGGGAAAAAAAAAGTCTCTGCCTACAGGTTAAAAGGGAGCATGTCCTGCTTGACGTCTTGATTTTGAAGTTACAGCCTCTACAACTATAAAACAAACTTCTGTTGTTTTAAACCACCAGTTTGTGGTATTTTGTTATAGTATTCCCAAGAAACGAACACACTGCTCTACATAAACAGTGTGAAATATTCAAGCCTCATCTTAAAAAAAGGAATATTTGACATTACTTGGCATTAAGTAAGCCTATACTATATACTCAGATTTTACACATCTCACAGAAATTAGTTTTCAGCTTACTAACAATAGTATTTCTCAAGCAATTATATACTGTAGGATTTTAATTACTTAATAATATAGGACATTTTGCTATTTAACCAATATAGAGCTTTAATTATTTACTTACCTAATTATTTAATTACATGCAGCAATTATGATATGGGTACAACCAACAGAAAATTATAGCTTCTTTTCTCAACACTTAATCTACTTTGCATTTTTTTTTTTTCTACTTAGCACCAGAATGTTTAGAAATGGGTTTTGCTCCAGGGATTAATACTAATGGTGATGGATGTTCTTCATAGTGCTTGTCATTAACAGTCCACCACTGGAAGAGGAACAGGTGTATGGGGAGAATTTCTCTGTGGAATAGGCAGGCATGAATGGCTAAAGAGACAGCAGGAACACTAAAAAAAAATCTAGGACTCTTCCTCTAAGTACAAGGTAAGAACAGTCTATGACTAAAGTTCTAAAGATGACTGCACTGGAGTCAAGTAAGCAATAGCAAAACATGAATCCAGCTTAACTTCTGTGACTAGACTGGCTGCTCCTCCACCCCATATTAACTGCCTGAAATAAAAGGAAACTTGCTTATTTCCAGAGATTAATTTTATTAATTTCAGTTTCTACTGTTTTTCTACATACAATGTCCAGCATTCAATACAAAATTAAGAGGTACATTTGAAAAAGAAAGGAAAAAATAATTCACTGCCAAGAAATAACTCAATCATCAGAATGAAACTCAGAGGTAACTAAGATGTCAGAACTATCAATAGGGACTTTAAAAGAATCATGATTAATATGTTAAAGAATTTATGGGAGTTGGGAGTTCATGTACACCCATGACGGATTCATGTCAATGTATGCCAAAACCAATACAGTACTGTAAAGTAAATAAAGTAAAAATAAAAATTAAAAAAAATCATATGTAAAAAAAAAGAATTTAGCAGGAAAGATGAATAATATCAATGTAGAGATATGGAATTTTTTCGAGAAATAGAAATCGTAAGAGTTAAATGGAAATGTCAGACATAAAAAACACTGTCAAAGATAAAGAATTATTTCAAAAGGTTGAAAAGTAGACTCAGCAAAACAAAGGAAAGGCTCAGTGAACTTGTAAAGCAACAGAAATAATAAAAATTAAAACACAAAGACAAGAAGAGAGAGGGAAACCCCAAAGCACCTACAAGCTGACAGAAAACAGCAAATGGTCTAACATAACTACAACTGGAATCCCAGTAGGAGAAAAGATTGAGAACAGGGTAGAAGAAATATTTAAAGAGCTAACAGGGAAACATTTGCAAAAAAATAATGAACGACATCAGACCACAAATCTATGAAGTTTAAGGGCTCTTCTCTGTCTCCCCAGGAAGGAAAACAAAATAATACACACCAAATAGCCAAGCTGCTGAAAGATCAAAGGAAGAGAGACTCTTCTGAAGGCAGCCAGAGGGGAAAAAAAAGTTATATATATATTTGGAATAGCAAAAATAAGAATATAGCAGACTTCTCATCCAAAATATGCTACTAGAAAATAACGGAATAATATCTTTGAAGCATCGAAAGAAAAAAGCAATCTGTTAACAAAAGCATTTCAGGCAGGAGGTTACAATACTGGAGCAAAAATCTGGCTATATACAAAAACAAGGAACACTAAAAAGGATAAAAAGAAAATCAAAGTAAACACAAATTTTATTTTTTCTGTTTTAAAAAAATATCTGTCTAAAGTATAAAAAACAACAATATATTGTCAGGTCTGTAACATATGTAAAAACAAAATATATGACAATAATATCACAAAGAATGGAAGGAAGGATATTAGGAGCACACAGTTGTAAGATGATTAAACTATATGTGATATAACAGTATTTGATGGTAAATTGTGGTAAGTTAAAGATATATATGGGCAACCACTAAACAATTAAAAAGATGCATAAAAGCCAATAATAATGAGAAAAATAAAAATTACCCAATTCATCCAGTGAAACTGACACATTTGATTATAGAAAAGGTACTTATTAATGTTAAATTAGCCTTTATATGAGGCACTGTGGATACAAACAGGAACATAAGAAGGCTTTCCTTTTACAGAGTTCCTACTTCAGTGAGGATGACACAATAGTAAACCACAAAAATTTCAATACAACTTTTTACAGGGTGTTACAGAAGCACAGAGAAGGGAACATTTACCTCTTCTGGAGGAACAGGTGGAAAAAGGAAGTTTATATAAAATTTCACAGAAATTAAATGTTCATGGTAAACAAAGTGCATTCATCTAAGACCTATAAATTATGAATCCATAATAAAAGAGATTTATGCAGTAAAGTTAATCTCTGGCTCGCCTGTAATCTAACTTAAACACTATTTAATAGGAGTAATAGATCCTTAAACTACTGATTAATGACATAAATTACATACTCAGTTTAATCAAGATACTTTAAGACTTGGGGCCAAATTAGCACTAACTATCCACTTTTATTAATCAAACTGTGTTGGGGGTACCTACAATGTTTCACAAGCTGAGTTGGATCTGGGGAATACAAAGATAATTAATTCATAGTTCAGGAGAGAAAATGAAGGAAAATATTGAAACAATAAGCACAATTAAGTTTTTCATAGTACAATGCAGGCACAAATGAAGTTTCACCTAGAAGAGTTACAAAAACATTCATTGTCATATTTCTCAGTGTTTCTCTAGTCATGAATAGTATTTGTTAGGTCTTCAGTTCAGTTCAGTCGCTCAGTCGTGTCCGACTCTTTGCGACCCCATGAATAGCAGCACGCCAGGCCTCCCTGTCCATCACCATCTCCCGCAGTTCACTCAGACTCACGTCCATCGAGTCCATGATGCCATCCAGCCATCTCATCCTCTGTCGTCCCCTTCTCCTCCCGCCCCCAATCCCTCCCAGGATCAGAGTCTTTTCCAATGAGTCAACCCTTTGCATGAGGTGGCCAAAGTACTGGAGTTTCAGCTTTAGCATCATTCCTTCCAAAGAAATCCCAGGGTTGATCTCCTTGCAGTCCAAGGGACTCTCAAGAGTCTTCTCCAACACCACAGTTTAAAAGCATCGATTCTTCGGCACTCAGCTTTCTTCACAGTCCAACTTTCACATCCATACATGACCACAGGAAAAACCATAGCCTTGACTAGGTGGACCTTAGTCGGCAAAGTAATGTCTCTGCTTTTGAATATACTATCCAGGTTGGTCATATCTTCCAAGGTCTATATGATGAAAACCTCAACTGTATACTTTTTTGTTTAGATTCTGATTGGATTCCCTTCCTTATTAACTATTGAGGCAAAATTTATATAAAATAAACCACATAGGTTTAAAATGTATAATTTATGAGTTTTGACAGTTTAGCACACCCAAGAAAATACCAATACAATCAAGACACAAAACTATCAACATCAAGATTCCTCACATCCTCTTGTATGCCACCTTTCCCAATGTCTCTATCTCTAGACAATCAGTGGTTTCTGTAACTTTGTATATATACATTCATACAGCATGATTCTTTTATGTTTAGCTTCTTTGCCTCAGCCTATGATTCTGAGATTTATAATTTCAAGTATGTAAGTGATTTATTCTTTATTGCTGAGTAGTATTCCACTGTATGGGTATGTCATAGGTTTTTGTTTTTAATCTGTTCACTCACACTGATAAGACATTGGGATCTTTCTAGTTTGGGGCTATTGTGAATACACCTGCACTGAATGCTGGTGTATAAGGTTTTGGTTAAATATCTAGAAATGAAATGGCTGGATCTTATGAGGTATAAACATTTGTGAGTATATGGGTTCTGAGCACTAATACAACTGAAAGACTATGGGGTGCCACTGAAAATTTATATTTTAAAAGTTCTCAAATACAGTAAAAATTGAAAATTCTTAAAAGAAAGTCCAACGCATGTATTATTGAGCATAGTTCAGTTCAGTCGCCCAATCATGTCCGACTCTTTGCGACCCCATGAATTACAGAACGCCAGGCCTCCCTGTCCATCACCAACTACCAGAGTTCACTCAAACTTATGCCCATTGATTCAGTGATGCCATCCAGCCATCTCATCCTGACGTCCCCTTCTCCTACAGCCCCCAATCCCTCCCAGCATCAGAGTCTTTTCCAAAGAGGCAACTCTTCCCAGGAGGTGGCCAGCTTTAGCATCAGTTCAGTTCAGTTCAGTTGCTAAGTTAAGTCGCTAAGTTATGTCCGACTCTGTGACCCCATGAATCACAGCACCCCAGGCCTCCCTGTCCATCACCATCTCCCGGAGTTCACTCAGACTCATGTCCATTGAGTCAGTGATCCCATCCAGTCATCTCCTCCTCTGTTGTCCTCTTCTCCTACTGCCCCAATCCCTCCCAGCATCAGAGTCTTTTCCAATGAGTCAACTCTTCATATCAGGTGGCCAAAGTACTGGAGTTTCACCTTCAGCATCATTCTCTCTAAAGAAATCCCAGGTCTGATCTCCTTCAGAATGGATTGGTTGATTCTCATTGCAGTCCAAGGGACTCACAAGAGTCTTCTCGAACACCACAGTTCAAAAGCATCAATTCTTCAGCGCTCAGCCTTCTTCACAGTCCAACTCTCACATCCATATATGACCACAGGAAAAACCATAGCCTTGACTAGACGGACGTTAGTTGGCAAAGTAATGTCTCTGCTTTTGAATATGCTATCTAGGTTGGTCACAACTTTTCTTACAAGCAGTAAGCGTCTTTTAATTTCATGGCTGCATCACCATCTGCAGTGATTTTGGAGCCCCCAAAAATAAAGTCCGACACTGTTTCCACTGTTTTCCCATCTATTTCCCATGAAGTGATGGGACCGGATGCCATGATCTTCGTTTTCTGAATGTTGAGCTTTAAGCCAACTTTTTCACTCTCCTCTTTCACTTTCATCAAGAGGCTTTTTAGTTCCTTTTCACTTTCTGCCATAAG
>SJYX01016805.1:0-11512 GCA_006410675.1 Oreotragus oreotragus
GAAGAGTTGACTCATTGGAAAAGACTCTGATGCTGGGAGGGATTCGGGGCAGGAGGAGAAGGGGACAACAGAGGATGAGATGGCTGGATGGAATCACTGACTCAACGGATGTGAATCTGACTGAACTCAGGAAATTGGTGATGGACAGGGAGGCCTGGCGTGCTGCGATTCATGGGGTCGCAAAGAGTCGGACATGACTAAGCGACTGAATTGAACTGAATGGTTTCTCTTAAGACTGAGGTTAGGGGCATTTGGGAAGAAAACAATAGAGGGAGAATGCCCTTCTCACTGCATCATACCACAGAGTACATAGTATCAATATGCATTTTTACTGGTGATGTTAATCTTGGTCACTTAGAAAGTGTGGTGTTTCTTAGCTTTGTCCATTCTGAAGTTACTATTTTTCATTTTCCATACTTTATTCTAAATGAATCACTAAGTTAAGCTCACACTCAAGGGGAGGTGAATTCCCTTGTTTAATGGATTCAGAATTGCAGTTCTGCAAGATGAAAAGAGATCTGGAGATTGTTTGCAGAACAATATGACATACTTAATACTTCTAAACTGTGGGCTTCCCTGGTGGCTCAGAATCTGTGGCAAATTAATCTTTACTGGTAAAGAATCTGTCTATAATGTGGGAGGCCCGGGTTTGATTCCTGGTTTGGGAAGATCCTCTGGAGGAGGGAACAGTTACCCAGTCCAGTATTCTTGCCTGGAGAATTCCATGAACAGAGGAGCCTGGTAGGCTGCAATCCATGGGGTCACAAACAATTGGACATGACTGAGCGACTGACAGTTTCACTACTAAGCTACATTTAAACATGGTTACGATGGTATGTTTTATTATATTTATTTCACCACAATTAAAAAAAAAAAAAAACCAAGCAGCCCTTCTTTAGTTCATGCTTTTCTCCTTGCATTCCATCACAGTCAGCTGGAAAAAGCCAGATAGTACTGTCTGCATTTTACTTATAACATTCTTTGGCCATATCCACAAGTTCATTTGCTCACAGGTAACAGCTTTGCCAAACTTCCAACTATTATACAACAAAGGTTGCTTTCCCCGCCCCTGTCTCCAGTATCACTTCTACATTGTCCTTTAAGACTCACCATGTTCTGGCTTTTGTTAACCATTTCTTTCAAGGCCTTTTCAGCTTCTGCCTCTGCCTGGACCCAAAGCCAGTGCCATAAGTTTTAGGTTTTTGTTATGTAAGCAACCCCTATTAGGCACCAGACCTTGTTCTAATCATCTATTGTTTGGAGTAGACCACTGAGGGCAGCTGGTCTAAAAGCATCTGGTTTTTATCAACTCTTTAATTTTGACTGAACTTCTGCCCTGATTCCTCTTCAGTGTTGACTAATGGGATGTTACTGTCAATTTTTGTAGTGACAGAAAAGGAAAAATATTGTCCAAGGTGACATGGTGAAGAAGCAAAAGCAGAATTTCAAAACTTCTGTCAACCTATCCAGTTTTTCTTTCCATTCATTAGCCCATAGCAGTCCATGATGGTTTTCTGTTTGCTTGGGTTTTCACTCTCTCTCCCTTTCTGGTCATGGTTTTTTAAGCTACTATTTGCATCTCTCTAGCATCTGCCATTTTCCAGGGTTAATTTTTGGGGTGGGCTGATTTAGAGACTGAGGGAAAATATTAAAAAGACACAGACAATGGAAATTTTGCCCATGGGAAAAACAATAATTAAAAAACAAATATTATAATAGAGAGTACTAATGGTATGAAGAAGGTAAGCATAGTATATCACGTGGAGAATAGAGAAGTAGTTTCTAAATGAGACTTGTAGTTTATGAAAGGTTTTAGAAAAGAGCCAGATAGAGGCTACAATAAGGAGAGCACAGCTTAGGCAAAAGGACTTCACGTATAAAGGTATCTATAAAAGAATGATTTTCTGAGATAACGAATCATTTAGGACCTCTCAGACTAATTCTGAATTGTCTAGAACAAAGAATGTATGTGAGTGAATGAATGGAGAAGTCAGAAACAAGAGGGGCCTGGATATAATGTTATACCAAGGAACTTGGGTTTCATTCTTCAGGAGAGTGGGAAATACTGATTTTAAGCAGGTAACTGTGAAGTGAAGTGAAGTCACTTAGTCGTGTCCGACTCTTTGCGACCCCATGGACAGCAGCCAACCAGGCTCCTCCGTCCATGGGATTTTCCAGGCAAGAATACTGGAGTGGGTTGCAATTTCCTTCTCCAGGGAATCTTCCCAACCCAAGGATTGAACCTGCGTCTCCTGCATTGTAGGCAGACGCTTTACCGTCTGAGCCACCAACTGTGAGGATCATATTTACATATTTTAAAGATTAAATAGTAGCGTTTGCTCCTTAAGCTTTAGGGCCCCCTGCTTGCATGGGGAACTTTCTAAGGTCCTGGATCAAGCACTAACAATGAATTTTGTGGTCAACTTTTTTTTTTTTAATTTTGCAAAAGGAAGATATAAGTAAATGGTCTCTTTCTACTATAATTTTCCCTCCATTACATTTTCCCTGGGCTGTGGGCATTTTTGGAAATTGGTTAAGCAGAAGTTCTGAATTATTTAACAATACATACTAATTTGTAGTCACGTCTAAGTTATCGCTAGCCATCCTGGTATAGAAAAGCCTTCTAGTAATGAAATTACTACCCATTCAGCAGTAGTAACACAAACACGTAAGGCCAAAGGGTCACATTGTGATAAAAATAAATATTAATGATTTTGTACTTGTTTCTTAAATAAGGACGCTAAACCTTTCTTAAAGAAGGGCCTACAAATCGAGACCTTCATTGGAGCAATGCCAGACAGGATCAAATAAGTAAACTATTAAAGAAATTTTTTAGCTCCATGAGAGATGAAGAAGGCCTGAACGAGGCAGGATTAGCAGAAATGGAGGGGAAGGGGCAAGGTACCTGAAGGGAGTAACATTTAAGGAACTGGACAAATTGTTTTGATTTGGGGGATGAGTTTCATTAACAAGTCATCTACCAAGTAATTGTAAGGATGGAAGCCCATACACAGATAGAGAACGTCAGGCAAATTCCAAACCTGTTTGGCGGATGAATCTTGTTTTGGCCTTTTAGAAGTCAAAGAAACAAGGAGAGAAAAATGCTAGTCTGCAGGTCAGCTAAGCACCCAAAGATTTGGAGAACGTTATCTGCTATATTTTTCATTCTCTGGAGACCACTTACCAGTCTCTTTTTGGACCTTGTCTCCCAGTCTTCAACCCACCAAAATCACCCACTTCCGGGTTCTCTGCACTTCCCAGGGGTGCCGGCTCACCGGATGTGGTAGCAGCACTTCCGCCTCAGAAGAGAGTGCTCAGGGGAGCCGCGCAGGCTTGATGTGGGTCTTCCCAGGCCCAAGCCGTGCCAGTGCGCATGCGTGAGGCTTTTAGGTTTTGAGCGTCTACCTTGCATTTGGCTGCATGATTTTCGCCACTCGGAGAGCTTTCTCTTCCAAGTTAGTCTCGAAGACTTCCACTTCCCCTGCAGGAAGTGTCGGTGCCTTCCCCAGGGCTTTGTATCTCCCCAGCGCCAAGGCCCAGGTACTAATGAAGATGAGTCAGCATTGATTTCCCAGCTGGTAAGCACATGGCTTACCACCTTTAGCTTTCTCTTCCAAGTTAGTCTCGAAGACTTCCACTTCCCATGCAGGAAGTGTCGGTGCCTTCCCCAGGGCTTTGTATCTCCCCAGCGCCAAGGCCCAGGTACTAATGAAGATGAGTCAGCATTGATTTCCCAGCTGGTAAGCACATGGCTTACCACCTTTGGTGGATTTGCACTGAGCCCTGGGAGCATTGTGAACTTGGTTTCAAGTCTGCGGTGACTTTTTGGTTGTCGTGTAGGAATGTGGAATTAAAAAAGAAAAGGCGGAAAACTCTAGCCCTTAAGATACCAGTTTCTTAAACCAGATTACTCAGGGAAGGGACCAGAGGTAATTTCATCCTTCTGGCATCCCTAATTAGCCCTTGTTCCTAAGCCAGCTCTGGAGGGTTTTGAAATCTTCACTATCTTGCGACTAAAGAGTAGCAGTTAGTGGAAGAAAACTTGTGAAATAGAAATGTATATTTTTATTGGTTTGCTACTTACATTCCTAAGCTGTTCAAGAATTTAAAAATGTAGCGGACACAGTTCAGTGGGAAATTTTATGTCATAGAAGAAGATGACTGGTAACTTAGTGTGTGGATACAAAACTGCCTGTAATTGTGCCTTGAACCAGCGAGTTAGAAATCTTACTTCAGTGAGGCCTATCCTGACCACCCTTTGAAAAAATCTTAACCTTCTCTGTACTCCCGTCCATCCCCCTTACCTACTTGACGGTAGTTTTTTCCCTCCGTCTCACTTTTTAGTTTGCATTACTAAGTGTAATTTACTTGTTTATTATGTGTGTGCTCAGTTATGTCCGACTCTTTGCCACCCCATGTACTGCAGCCCATCTGCCTCCTCTATTCATGAACTTTTCTGAGGAAGAATACTTATTTATTATAGCCATGGTTTATTATTTGTCTGACTAGAGTTAAACTTCGTGAAGGCAGGAACTTTTTTTTTTTTTTCAGCTTAGTAATGTCAGAGGCCAAGGATAATTTTGGCCCATAGTAGTTGCTTGATAAGTAATTTATTAAATGAATGAAAAGCTGAATATATTATTTTCAAAAGACCAAAGTAGAGCCTGGAGTGGGCTTGCTTGATTGGCATGAATATGTGGAACACAATTTTATGTGAAGTCCTGATTGGTGAAGACAGCAAATCAACCAGTGTTTATAGAATGCCTGTTGTACCCCAAGTGTTAACTTTCCACATTCCCCAGAATTTAGCATCAATTCTCTATGAAATATTCTGATACTTTTAAAGACATTTTTAAACCATTGGGGTTTCTTGGGAGAGACCGTGGCATCTCTTATCTTGATATGTGTATATATACCAGGCAATAAATATGTGTTGAAAGAGCAAATGGTTTTAAGGCGTTAGGAAAAGAGAAAGTCTACCCACTCCAGTATTCTGGCCTGTAGAATTCCGTGTACTGTACAGTCCATGGGGTCTCAAAGAGTCGGACACGACTGAGTGACTCACTTTCACTACTTGGAAATTTAGCTTTTTATTGCATGAATAGTGTTTGTTTTATGGGATTATAGTCCACAGCAGTAGTATTTTGCAAACTGGAGCTATTTCTCTTAAGTTTTTTATGATAAATTTTTGCATCTTCCTTTGAATGATCCTTTGAAAAGTGAACTTACACATATTCTGGGTTGTCTGGATAACTAAATACTGATATCAGGTTTTGCTGTACCTCTGTTTTTAAACATGATAGTACTAGGTAGTGTAGTACATACTTTGTCACAGGTTAATATGAAAAGAATGGAAACAGCCTTAAAAAGTAAATGATTTATTCACTCTAGATGAAGCCCAAAAGACATTAACCAACTCTGTCAGAAAATTTCACAGTAGTTTAAAAGGAGAAAACAGATGAGAAAAATGAGTCGTAACATGTGGTATTAGGCTTCCTGAATTAGCTCTTGTACCATATTCCTTTTCTGAGAGGTGATTTAGTTTGACACAATGTAATCACTGATGTTTTTAAGTTAATATTTTAAATGTAAAAATTGTGGGCTGTATAGCTTTTACATTTGTTTTGTTATTTTATTGTGTGTGTTTTGTAGCTAGAAGAACTATAGTACAAGGAATTTGAGGAAAGAGAGGCTTTCTTTCTGATCCTATCTTCCCGTCTTAACTCATTCCCTCCTGCTCCCTTGCCCCAAACTTCCCATTCCTGGCCCTCCACTGGGGAGTAGGAGTAGAAATAAATGAGATAAGGGCTTTAAATTTTTTTTTTATTTTGACAAAAGAGGTATTGGGAGCAAGTATTATTTCAGAGTCAACTTTGCTACCATGTCCAGAGTAATTCTGTCTGGAGGTCAGCCAATCAAAAAATACTTATTGAACCGCTACTGTGTGCCAGGCATTATACAGAGAGCTGAAACAGAGAACAGTCCAGAGCCCGCCTTTGGTGCTTACACAAAACTAATATCTTGCTGTATCTGTTCTAATGTCTCTACCTACACTGGCACACTTTAGATGAGTATGAGTGGGCAGTTTGGAGAATTTTAGTGCATTCTTCTGCTGATTTGTCTGATTTTTAGGTTAGAACACAGAATTAGAAATTGTAAAGACGCAGATTAACTTGTTCTTTTTGTCTTTCTCTGTTTTAAGGGGTGTCATGAAAGTAGACATAAATCTTCAGAAGGTGGACATTGACCAATGTTCAAGTGATGGCTGGTTTTCAGGAACTCACAAATGTCACCTTAATAATTCAGAGGTAAGAAAATGGAGATACAGTTCTCTGAAATCAGAAGCTCAGAAACATATTATTTCTGAGTAGATTGTATTTGTGTGTGTAAGTGAACAAGAAGTATCTTACTGGGGAAAAAAATCTGTTATGCAGGCCTGACTGTTGCCAAATGAACTGAAAGAGGACTAGACAATGAAATTTGTGCAGAATAACTATTCATTTGGGGACTAAGAGAAGGCTGAAACTAAAATTATGTCTGAAGTTTGGCTTTAGTCAAAGTCACCCTATTGTTCAAAATGAGCTGGAAATTAAAATAGCCATGAAGTGAGAAACCATCCCAATAGGGGTCAACCAAATTATGCACATTTTATGAAATATGATGGTTTTTGAAACATTGATGCTATTTGTTCAGACACCCTGCCATCTGTCAGAAAAGCAATAGAGAAAGTATAGCCAGGAGATGCTGAGAAGAAGGAGAAAACTGTTCACAGAAAACTGGAAAGGAGATGTTGTATTTGGTGTGTTTTTTGCAATGTTCAATTCCTGTCCATACTTAATTTCATGGAACTCCAGTTGGCAAGGGACAGGCAGAGAAATCATATGTCTGGAAATAAGACTGTCACTTGTCTTTAAAAAAAATTTTTTTTTAATTGAATGAAAGAGTCTTTAAATTCTGTGGTGCATTACAATTGTCAAATTTAACACAGATGATTTCATATAATCCCATAATAACCCTTTTATGCTCTACCCCCATATTGCCTCTTCCCTCATTCCCTCTCCTCACTGATAATCACTAGTTTGTTCTCTGAATCCATGCGTTTGCTTCTTCTTCTTTTTTTTTTTTTTTACTATAATCACTAGTTTGTTGCATTTTTTAGATTCTACATTTAAGTAATATAGAGTATTTGTCTTTCTCTGACTTACTACACTTAGCATAATGCCCTCCAAATCCATCCATGTTGCTGCAGATGGCAACACTTCATTCTTTTTATGGCTGAGTAGTATTCCATTGTGTGTTTGGGTGTCCTCAGTCACTTCAGTCATATCCTACTCTTTGCAACCCTGTGGGCTATAGCCCACCAAGCTCCTCTGTCCATGGGATTCTCCAGGCAGGAATACTGGAGTGGGTTGCTGTGCCCTCCTCCAGGGGATTCTTTACTGCTTGAGCCATTGAGGAAGCCTGTATATACATGTATATAATATATGCCATGCCTTCTTTGTCCATTCATTTGTGGATGGACACTTAGGTNGCTCCTCTGTCCATGGGATTCTCCAGGCAGGAATACTGGAGTGGGTTGCTGTGCCCTCCTCCAGGGGATTCTTTACTGCTTGAGCCATTGAGGAAGCCTGTATATACATGTATATAATATATGCCATGCCTTCTTTGTCCATTCATTTGTGGATGGACACTTAGGTTGTTTCCATAGCTTGACTATTGTAAATAATGCTGCTATGAGTATTTGGGTGCTTGTGTCCTTTTTAGTTAGTATCAACTGATTCTGTAATTTCAGAGGTGACATGTGATAACATCCTCATTTCATTTTTAGTAATCTTATTTCTCAAGTCCCCAAATGCTCTAAAACAAGTGTACACTAAAACTCCTGACCTTAAATACTTCAGCTATCTCTATTTTGAGTCCATGAATTTATGAGGAAAGTCAGCATGATTTATTTAAAATAGGGGATATGCCTATAAATGTAGTAATTTACACCTTCAATTTGAATTTTTGCCACATTTCCCTGTAGCCCACCATGACCCAAATAATCTTCCACAGTTCCACATATCCCCCCTACATTCCACCCACACCTCCACCTGCCCTCTATTCTTCCCACCGCAATATCCCTCAACCCTCTCACCCCCTAGTCTCCCTAGGAACCCGCATAGTCCCCTATATCTCTCTAAGCCCATCACATAGTCCCACCATGTTCCCACGACCCCCACTTCCTCAGTAACCCACACACCCTGACTCCCACATCTCGATATACTTCCACATAGCCCACCCTTCAGCCCACCCTCATTGCCTTCGTTGTTCCCTTCTTCCCAGTTGGGACCTTATTATGTAAATGAAGTATTTCTGTCTTGTCAAGTCACAGAGATCAAGATGCTCTTTTCACCTCCGCTCACTATTTTTCTTATGGATTTGAACTTTTCTGAGTTCCCACTTCCCTTTGGATGGTTCTGGCATTTCTAAACATATGAATTTCAGTCAGTGATTTGGTAAATATCTTTAGCCTGATTATTGTCGCCATGCCAGTGGCGTAGAGCTTCATAGCTTTGTCTTTTAGCCAGGGTGGAATTTTTTTCTGCATGAGTGTCAGATTGTGGATATTGATCTGTGTGTGCTCATTTCTGTATAGCCTTGTTTCAGTGGTGTTCCTGGGTGGTTCAGTTAGCAGTCTGTCCAGAAGCGAGGTATTTGCTTATCAGTCTGTTACAGTTGTTGCTTGCCTCTAATAATCTTGGTGTAGTTTTCTTTTTCCTTATAGCACATCTGTTTATTTGACTAGGTGGTCTTATTGGATAGCTTTTTAGAAGATTGATTTATTTTCATTACACCAGGCTTATCAATTTTCTGTGGGTTGTGTCTTTTTAAAGCTGTCAAATAAACTAAATTATTTCAAGGTAAAATATTATCCTCTGTTCTGGTAAACAGAGATTCGGGTGAAATGTGTAACTTTTGGCTTTATATACGGCAGCATTGTATTTATTCAATTCCTATAGGAAAAAAATGAAAAAACTCACCCTGTAAGACAACCAACAGTTCAGTGAATCTCATATGACAATGTTGTCCAAAGATTCAGTGATCAAAATATAACATCAGCAAACACTAAATCTACAAAGTGCCTGTTTGACTTAAACTCTGAATCCCTTGAGCCCCTCACTTGCCGAAGTCCTAGTGTTGGGAGTAGGAGATCTTGGTGTCCTAGGTTTGCAGCCTCTGGTGCATAGTCTGATGGACACAGGGCTGGACTGGAACTCTTCACATCTTTCTGTGGGGCTTCTGTCAGGTTCTCGAGTTGGTGCTGGTCACTGTAGGCACTGCTGCTGGTATACACCACATTCTCGAACTCAGGAGTAATGATAGTCTTTCAGGTCCTTCTTTGTAGTGATGTGAATTGGAGACTAGGAACTGGCTTCTACTGATGTTTTTACCGCTTGGTAAAACTGAAACAAAGCTCGTGTTCAGGGTGTTTTTCATCTGCACTGGCTCTCTTTCGTTCCTTGTCACAAATCTTCTGTTACAGACCCCAAGGATCATTGTGTAAACTGACTTGTTTTGGGACGTACTTAACATGATTGGTATTTGTAAGAGGTATGGGTCCATCTGGGCTGCCCAGATGACTCAGTGGTAAAGAACTTGCCTGCCAGTGCAGGAGACATAAGAGATGTGGGTTTGATTCCTGGGTCAGGAGGATCCCCTGCAGAAGGAAATGGTAACCCATTCCAGTATTTTTGCCTGGGAAATCCCATGGACAGAGAAGCCTGGTGGGCTACAGTCATGGGGTCACAAAGAGTTCAACATGATTTTAATGACTAAACAACAAAACAGGGGCCTGTCTATGAAAATCCACATCATTAGAAACAGAGACTTGCATCATGTTTACTGTGGGTTTTATTTTTACCAATGTTTAACATTCTTCTCTTGTAAATACCACAGGGAGTAACAAATTTCCAAGTTGTAATGCAGGCAAGCTTTTCACTTAAAAAAATTTTTTTCCAGTGTGTTGACTTTTCAGCCTCTGAGGTATCTTAAACTAAATACAGAGTCTGATACTGGAAACAAATAAGTAGGAAGTAACCAGTGACAGAAGCTTCAAGAGCATTTTAGAAGGGCATGGGATGGTTTGTGAGGAAAATGATTTCTCAGCAAGTTTGGGTTGTTACCGAGTTTAGGAGGCCAATAAGTGCTTTTTGAAGGGCATAGTAAAATGAGATCTCAGTTGACACTGTGAGGTGAACCAGATTCCAGGATTATTTTGGCCATTTTTATAACTGATCCAGATCACTGCTACCTGGACTCGATCATGTTTCCCATGGCCATTTAAATAATTCTTGACCTATTTCATATCATTGTTTCATTTGGGTACACAAAATCCTCTCCTACAGAATAGTTTATTAAAAACATTCACATAAATTGCTATTTTTGTTTTAAAGGTTTTCTTTTTCTTGTTTCCTTTAGAGGATTATTTGAAGTATGGAACAGTGACCTTGAAACTTTTTGATTATATTCTATTAGTAAAAATGCTTTAAGCATTCACAAATAGTATTTGTATGTTTTTTAATCTGTAAAGTATATGCATCTTCTGTAATATAGTTTGTATGTTATAAGAATACTTAATTGGGTTGAGATAAAAATGAAATATTGTTTTAATGTAGATTATATTTTATAATAATAAATATTGTTGTTAGTCACAGTTGTGTCTGACTCTTTGTGACCCCATGGACCGTAGCCCACCAGGCTTCTCTGTCCATGGGGATTCTTAGGGCAAGAAGACTGGAGTGGGTTGCCATTTCCTTCTCCAAATATATCTGGTTACAATTTTTGAAAAATTTTCAGTGATAGTGTTGTGATTTATTATGCTTCACCATTTAAAATTTTAAAAAGTCTTAGTTTAATACTTAGCAGTGCAGTGATTCAGAGGTCTCTAAGTTCAGTTTATTTTTATACTTAGTTTTAATGTCTATCATAGTTGAAAATATACCTCAGAAGGATGTGTCAGTCCACAGTGAAGAAGTAAATTGTTGACTGTATTTGCTAAATAACAGTGTTGATTTTTCAGTTTCCAATTTTGCAAAGTTTTTTTTTTTCTTTTTTTTTTCAGAAATATAGCTAGCAGTTTTTCATTTTACCTGATGTCAATTGGTTCCTGAAAACTAATTGGAAATCTGGGCATTTTAATATTTTAAAAGAATAGGTTAAGGATCCACTCAGACTTTCATGGGGAATATTTTCAAATAGATTAGGAAATTTTATTTCCAAGTTTAAACTGTATGGCTATGTGAATATTTATAGTTTTTGACAACAAAAACCACGTAACACTGAAAATATTTCCAAATCCATTTTCAAAATGCTCACTTCAAAAAGGCTTTCTCACGGGTTTTTAAAATGTCACATTTACTTTGAAGGAAGAGCTTATATATTTAAAAAATACCTGCTGCATAACACACGACTGACATCCACTTGTCATCATTGAGCAGGACAGCAAATTTAGAACACTTGCCTTTTTTTT
>SJYX01016806.1:0-33075 GCA_006410675.1 Oreotragus oreotragus
GGGTGTATTTCTTTACTTCCTCCAGTATATGAACAAAAGTCTTCCTATTTGGTTTCTGGATTAATTCATATTTCAAGCCCTGGCATCTTTCTCTTGTATTTTTCAAGAGAGGCTGCCTGTTGTCAGAGCAGCTCTGCGCTGCTTCCCACCTCATGACTCAAATGGTAAAGAATCTGCCTGCAATGCAGGAGACCTGGGTTCGATCCCTGGTTCAGGAAGATCCTCCTGAGAAAGGAATAGCTACCCACTCCAATACTCTTCCCTGGAAAATTCCATGGACAGAGGCCTAACAGGCTCCATGCAGTTGCAAAGAGTTGGACATGACTGAAGTGACTAACACTTCCACTTTTAGGAGCTGGAGACTGAATTTCTCTGCAACTTGAGTGTATCAGTTATGTTCTCAAATTTCAGTNTACCCACTCCAATACTCTTCCCTGGAAAATTCCATGGACAGAGGCCTAACAGGCTCCATGCAGTTGCAAAGAGTTGGACATGACTGAAGTGACTAACACTTCCACTTTTAGGAGTTGGAGACTGAATTTCTCTGCAACTTGAGTGTATCAGTTATGTTCTCAAATTTCAGTTTCACCCCAACTGAGGGATTTGGGACTAGATCATCTCAAATGGTCCTTTTATTGTTAACATTCTGTTTTGTTTGTTTGTGATATTTGTCCTATTTTTAAATATTATACAATCATGTATGATCACTTTCTCAGTGTAAAAGTTTGCTACAGTATGCAAATGTACAGATAATGGCTGTAGAGTCCCCTTAATTCATTGTCTCTCTCACCCCCTCCCTTTTATAGACAAAGATAACTACCCACATAACATTCTTTGATTAATTTCTCAAATAAAACTTTGTTATACACAGTTGCTTCTTTTTGGCCTTTTAGCTATGATTTGCACATTCTATTTTGAGTATTGTTAGTCATTCAAGAGGCTGTGCTAGTGAGAAATGGTGTGGGTGATCTAAAAAGCACACGTTTTCTGCAGGAGATTTGAAATATGAACAAAGAATTGTTCTTCTTGGTTTGAATATGATTCTGTGAAGTTAGCTCTCTCCCTTTCCAATGACAAGGAAATTTGAGGGGAAGGAGTTGGTGGTGAGAAAAGTAAAGAGGAAAAAATATTATTTGTCATCTTACAGATATCAGTGTGTAAAACTAGTCATTCAGACATTTTATTTCCTTCNCATGAAATGTTCCCTTGGTATCTCTAATTTTCTTGAAGAGATCTCTAGTGTTTCCCATTCTGTTGTTTTCCTCTATTTCTTTGCATTGATTGCAGAGGAAGGCTTTCTTATCTCTCCTTGCTATTCTTTGGAATGCTTATGACTTTCCTTTTCTCCTTTGCTTTTCACTTCTCTTCTTTCCATAGCTATTTGTAAGGCCTTCTCAGACAGCCACTTTGCCTTTTTCCATTTCTTTTCCATGGGGATGGTCTTGATCCCTGTCTCCTGTGCAACGTCATGAACCTCCGTCTTTAGTTCATCAGGCACTCTGTCTAATAGATCTAGTCCCTTAAATCTATTTCTCACTTCCACTGTAGAAAACATGGTTATAATTTATCAATTATTAAACATAACAAGTAAAGGAAGAAGTATAGAGAGCATGTATAATATGGTTTTATCTTTCAGAAATGTTATATGTGTACCCTAAGTGTAGTTTCCCCTTTTGAATGCAAGAAGCTTAGTCATGTAAGCAGGAATAAAAAAAAGTTTAACCAATCCACTTGGCTTTTCCAAGTTCATGAATTATAGCGTTGGTGGTGAGGGGGCGCTCAAGGACACTAATTGCCCATACAAACCTGCAGGGAGTTAAACTGACCTGAGTTTGAGGTCACAGCAGGGACGAGGAGGACAGAAGTTAATGAGATGTCTGGGCAGTAGGGTAGCTCCTCATCTGTTCGTCTGAGAAATCCTGGAGCCTGGATGAGGCACATGTGACTCATTGGTTCAAGCTGATGTAGGAAACACGGTGACCAAGGAAGGCGACCAAAGAGTAACTCAAGATGGTGGGAGACGCCCAGATGACAAGCATCCATGTTTACGGATGGCCTTATTTAACCAGTGGTAAGAGTTAGAAATGTACATTTGTCCACTTATTTGAAGGGAGTATCATGCAGAAGAACCAGTATATGCACAGACACATTAATAAGTGATGTCCTTTGCGTCAGTAAAGGAACAAAATTATCAAACATTATAGAACCTATATTCCAATGTAGAAACTTATTTTCCCCCCATTAATTCGCATTTCAAATATACTCAGAAAGGACTTCCCTAGTGGTCCGGAGGTTAGGAACCCACTTTGCAATGCAGGGGATGCAGGTTTGATCCCTAGTCCGGGAACTAAGATCCAGTATGGTGCGTAGCAGTTGAGCCCGCACGTCACAACTCGAGAGGCTTTACACCGCAGCAAGAGATCCCACATGACCCAATGAAGAGCCCGTGTGCCACAACTAAGACCTGATGCAGATACCATTAGTAGAAGAGGAGAAATACACTGACCCTTACGAACCCATTTGCCAGCTTTACCAGTGATCAGTTGTACCTTTCTTGGAAGAAATCCTTTTTCATGAAGGAAGTTGGCATAAGAAGAGATCTGGAAGCACACTCTGCAGTGGGGGAAGCAAAGGCCCACGCTGACAGCAGGGCTCCCCGGATCCCTCCAGTGTGACATTATTACAGCATTACTGTGTTACTTGTTAAAGTGAAAGGTATTAGCTCTGTGAATAATCAGGTAATCAAAAAGTAGTTACTGCTTTGACTTTTTATGACATGTTCTTCAGTCACTTACATTTAAAAATTTTTAATATATCATTATTTTAAACACACATCATTATTTTAATGATATCCAATTAACTATACCTGCATCTCCTCAGCAGGCATCATTATGTACTTTACTAAAAAGCACTTCGAATCAAATTGCATACCGACGTTCTTTATTATAATTTATGTGCCCATATCTGAAGCAGAGTTATACATTTCGGAGATTAATTATCAAGGAGTTTGTTTAGACTTTCAGTAAATGTGAAACTTAAACTTCAGTTAACTTTGGTATTTATAGTTTGAGGGTATTATGTTATTGTTCTGTAAGATACCATTTCGATTTTTATCTAAGGAGAGTATGGGCACATGAAGAGAAGTCATTACATTTACCAGAATCATTTGTGCTCACATTCTTACATCTTTTTCATCTCTTTTGGTTCCCCCTGCCACTCACGCTTTTTGGATTCTGCCAAATAGCAGACTGAAAGATTGCTTGTGGATTCAGTCCCTATCACATGAAAATAATATTTAATATTTCTAGGTTATAGGAATATAGTGGGTCTATTTCTTTACTTCCTCCAGTATATGAACAAAAGTCTTCCTATTTGGTTTCTGGATTAATTCATATTTCAAGCCCTGGCATCTTTCTCTTGTATTTTTCAAGAGAGGCTGCCTGTTGTCAGAGCAGCTCTGCGCTGCTTCCCACCTCATGACTCAAATGGTAAAGAATCTGCCTGCAATGCAGGAGACCTGGGTTCGATCCCTGGTTCAGGAAGATCCTCCTGAGAAAGGAATAGCTACCCACTCCAATACTCTTCCCTGGAAAATTCCATGGACAGAGGCCTAACAGGCTCCATGCAGTTGCAAAGAGTTGGACATGACTGAAGTGACTAACACTTCCACTTTTAGGAGTTGGAGACTGAATTTCTCTGCAACTTGAGTGTATCAGTTATGTTCTCAAATTTCAGTTTCACCCCAACTGAGGGATTTGGGACTAGATCATCTCAAATGGTCCTTTTATTGTTAACATTCTGTTTTGTTTGTTTGTGATATTTGTCCTATTTTTAAATATTATACAATCATGTATGATCACTTTCTCAGTGTAAAAGTTTGCTACAGTATGCAAATGTACAGATAATGGCTGTAGAGTCCCCTTAATTCATTGTCTCTCTCACCCCCTCCCTTTTATAGACAAAGATAACTACCCACATAACATTCTTTGATTAATTTCTCAAATAAAACTTTGTTATACACAGTTGCTTCTTTTTGGCCTTTTAGCTATGATTTGCACATTCTATTTTGAGTATTGTTAGTCATTCAAGAGGCTGTGCTAGTGAGAAATGGTGTGGGTGATCTAAAAAGCACACGTTTTCTGCAGGAGATTTGAAATATGAACAAAGAATTGTTCTTCTTGGTTTGAATATGATTCTGTGAAGTTAGCTCTCTCCCTTTCCAATGACAAGGAAATTTGAGGGGAAGGAGTTGGTGGTGAGAAAAGTAAAGAGGAAAAAAATATTATTTGTCATCTTACAGATATCAGTGTGTAAAACTAGTCATTCAGACATTTTATTTCCTTCTTCACAGTAGTCCATGAAGTTTATGTGGTGAATGGTATTTTTTGGATTAAGTTTTATAATGCCAATGACTAAGTTTTCCATTGAACAGAGTAATTGAGAACATAGATTAGTGTAAAATTCAATGTAAACAGATATTTCTTTTAAAAATGCTATTAAATCATAAAATATGATAATTTCTAGTGATGAATTATTGTATTAACTACAGGTTCCTTACAGCAAAGTTTAAAGAAGTAGAAATACATTGGTATGCTCTGTTTTGCTTGTTTGTAGCATTACCTATTGCTGCTGCTGCTAAGTCACTTCAGTCGTGTCCGACTCTGTGTGACCCCATAGACGGCAGCACACCAGACTCCCCCATCCCTGGGACTCTACAGGCAAGAACACTGGAGTGGGTTGCCGTTTCCTACTCCAATGCATGAAAGAGAAAAGTGAAAGCGAAGTCGCTCAGTCTGTCCGACAGTTAGCGACCCCATGGACTGCAGCCCACCAGGCTACTCCGTCCATTGGATTTTCCAGGCAAGAGCACTGGGGTGGGGTGCCATTGCCTTCCCCGAGCATTACCTATTGTCAGTAGCTAATTATTTGAACAACAGTACTAACCTGGCTGGGCTAGATGAATCACAAACTGGAATTAAAATTTCCAGGAGAAATATTTACACCTCAGTTGTGCATTTGATATCAATCTAATGGCAGAAAGCAAATAGGAACTAAAGAGCCTCTTGATGAAGGTGGAAGAGGAGAGTGAAAAAGCTGGCTTAAAACTCAGTATTCAAAAAACGAAGATCATGGCATCTGGTCCCATCACTCACTTCATGGCAAATAGATGGGGAAAAAGTGGAATCAGTGATAGATTTTCTTTTCTTGGGCTCCAAAATCACTGGGTATGGTGACTATAGCCACAAAATTAAAAGACACTTGTTCCTTAGAAGAAAAGTTATGACAAACCTAGACAGTGTATTAAAAAGCACAGACATCACTTTGCCAACAAAGGTCCAAATAGTGAAAGCTTTGGTTTTTCCGTAGTCATGTATGGATGTGAGAGTTGGGCTATAAAGAAGGCTGATCACTGAGGTTTTGATGCTTTCAAAGTGTGGTGCTGGAGAAGACTCTTGAGAGTCCCATGGACTGCAAGGAGATCAAACCAGTCAATCCTAAAGGAAATCAGTCCTGAATATTCATTAGAAGGACTGATGCTGAAGCTGAAGCTCCAATCCTTTAGCCACCTGATGTGAAGAGTCGACTCATTGGAAAAGACCCTGATGCTGGGAAGGATTGAGGGCAAGAGTTTAAAAGGGTGACAGATGATGAGATGGTTGGATGGCATCACTGACTCAATGGACATGAGTTTGAGCAAACTCCAGGATATAGTGAAGGACAGGGAAGCCTGGTGTGCTGCAGTCCATGGGGTTGCAAAGAGTCAAACATGACTTAACAACTGAACAAGTTATAATTAAAACCAGACATTTCTTTCAATTCAGCATTTCCACAATGTACACAAAATAGTACACACATGAATTTTTATGGCATTGTTGATTATATTATCCCCAAACTGGAAATGACCTAAATGTCCATCAGTAGGAGCCTACTTAATATTTATGGGCGGTACATATTCTCGAATGCTAAGATTGAAAGAATTAAGTAGAATTCTGTCTACTAACCTGAGAAGCTCGTTCATATTTAATATTAACAAATAATAATAAAGTGACAAAAACTATGTATAAGGTATATTTATTTAATTATTCTTAAATACATGTAATACTTAAATATTTATAAGAAAAGTGAAAGTGTTAGTCACTCAGTTGTGTCTGACTCTTTGTGACTCTATAGACTGTAGTTTCCCAGGCTCCTCTGTTCATTCTGTTCTCCAGGCAAGAATGGGCTTCCCTAGCTAGGTCAGATGGTGAAGAATCTGCCTGCAATATGGGAGACCTAAGTTCAATCCCTGGGTTAGAAAGACTCCCTGGAGCAGGGAATCGCAACCCACTCTGGTATTCTTGCCTGGAGAATTCCATGGACAGAAGAGTCTGGTGGGCTACAGTCCATGGGGTTGCAAAGAGCTGGACACTACTGAGCATGCACATATATATATATATATATATATATAAAGTAGAAAAAGAACTAGAGAGACACACAGTATAGAGAAAATCCTTCTAGAAATGGGGAGAGGAAGATTGTGGGGGATGGAACATGTATTTTCACTGCTGATATTTATATATAAAATTGTAGATAATTTGAAATGTATTGTTTATCATATTCCATGTATTTTTAAAACTTCTAGCTCCTTTCACATTTCTAATTTTTAAAAGGGAAAAGTCCTGGTTTCACTAGTTTCTATCTGATAAGTTTCATAGATGACATACCATTACAAAAGAGAAATATATTATCATATTTTTATTATGTGTTATGTTCATTATTTTGTCACTTGAGAATCTTCATTAGCAGCATGTATGTGTGTGGAGCACTGGTGCGTATATTGAATGTGTGTGGGTGGAACACTGGTTCCCTGGGCAGTGCCCGAGAGTCAGCGTCCTCACTCCAGGGTCACTCCGGTGCGTTTGCCTGGAAGATGACAGGCCCCATGACAGCGTGGCGGGAGAAGTCAGAGCAATCTTGCCCTCGTGCTTTTGTGGACCTCCCTGGACTGCTGAACAGAAATTCCTTTGCAATGAAGGTCAGGCCAGTGCTGTTCTGTGTGTGGCAGGTGAAAGACACTGAAACCCAGAGCTTCTCTGAATTTCACATGCAGAAAGCCCCATCTCATTGCCCTGCTATGTTTGTGAGATCTGTCATTAACAGAAGGAAGTCAGATTATCTGGAATAACTTGCTCCACTACTAGTCAGGTTGGTTACCCATGCTTTTTCCTCTTCCCTGGCCTGGTAACAAATTTAAACTGACCCTTGTATATAATTCCCAAACCACTTTCTCTTTCTCTCTCCCTCTCTTGCTGCTGCTGCTGCTAAGTCACTTCAGTCGTGTCCGACTCTGTGTGACCCCATAGACGGCAGCCCACCAGGCTCCCCCATCCCTGGGATTCTCCAGGCAAGAATACTGGAGTGGGTTGCCATTTCCTTCTCCAATGCATGAAAGAGAAAAGTGAAAGTGAAGTCGCTCAGTCTGTCCGACTGTTAGCAACCCCATGGACTGCAGCCCACCAGGCTACTCCGTCCATTGGATTTTCAAGGCAAGAGTACTGGGGTGGGGTGCCATTGCCTTCCCCGCCCTCTCTTGAAAGATAGGCATTTTAAAATTCTTGTTTCCTATTTTATATTACATCCATTTCTGTCTATAAGTCTTAAACCTAATAGTAATTCAACTTCAGGTTTGGCAATATGGCTACACAAAGCATTAAAAATAAAATAAAATCTCTGCTATTCCTGTCCTTCGGGAGAACATCCCTGGAGTAGAGAGGAAATCAGAATCAGGAATCAGAAATCAGGAATCAGAAAATTTGTATCTGAGGCCTGCTTTCCAGGTCCTTTTGCAACTCATGTAACTTTTCCTAGGCCTCCCTTTGTGTCAGTTGTAAATGGAGAGATTGGGGAAAAGAGGGAAAAACTGGGTTGTGGAGGGACAAAAGGAGGAATATATTCAATGAAGGAGAAAGGGCTTTGGAAAGCAACAGGCCAGCGTGAAACTTTACACAAGCCCATTTCTCCCCCTTTCTCTGTCTCTTTCACACACACACAGCTGCAATCACACTTTGGATTTCTCTTCTCTCATTTATGTTCCTTTTATTATTTTATTTATTTATTTCTTAATGAGGATCATTTTTAAAGTCTTTTGGCTTTGTTACAATATTGCTTCTGTTTTATGTTTTGATTTTTTTGGCTGCAAGTCATGCGGAATCTTAGCTCCCCGACCAGGGATCTAACCGGCACCCCATCCGTTGGAAGGTAAAGTCTTAACCACTGGACCAGAGAATTCCCTATGTTCTCTTTAAAGTAGGCATCTGAATTCCTCCTAGGGGCATCCCTGGTGAAGAATCTGCCTGCAATGTGGGAGACCTAGGTTTGATCCCTGGGTTGGGAAGATCCTCCGGAGGAGGCCATGGCAACCCACTCTAGTATTCTTGTGTGGAGAGTCCCCATGGACAGAGGAGCCTGATGGGTTACAGTCCATGGGGTCACAACAGTCAGACATGACTGAAGTGATTTAGTGCTAACACATTCAGCTCAGTTTTTTATCACTTGTACCCACTGATCTAACCAGCCCCTGAGGCCTTGGATTTATTCCTACTTTTCTGGCAGCACCTGTTTTCTCCCAGAGGTGCATTTAGCTTGGTGTTGAAGCACAGCATGTTCTCTTTTTGTTAACTTAACCTTTGTCTTGTTTTTAAAAAATCAGATTTGAAAGAACAGGGACCCTAGAAAGCCTGTGTTATGTAAATATTTAGCCAGGTAGATAGGGATAGTAAGCATTTTCTCTCAACACAAAACATGATTTATTTGCTAAAGCTGTAATCTTGTTTGATAATCTATCAGTTTATTATCAGCTATGTGGTGAGACACAATGCCACAGGGAGATAATCAAGAACCTTCACTTGATACTACAGGGTTGATTACAGTGGTTGGAGAAGGGGGAATCTTCTGGAGGGGATTATAAACACAGACTTTCTATTTACAGTTGATTTCCTCCTAGCACTTTAACCATTTTTCTCCCTGCCTAAGGTAAGTAGGTCATCTGAAAACCACCAAAGAAGAGGAGTCTTTGCAGGTGTAGAACAACAAAACCTGTTTCTTTACCAGGTTCTATTTGTCCTTGTTTCATGCTCAGTGCATTTCTAAATCACAGAAAAAAAGAGATGAAGATGCTCCATTGAAGACAGCATTTAAAAAACAAGCAAACCCCAAACGGAAAAGTTCATTTTGAAAATAAAACAGGAACTTCTTCCACCCCACAGGTAACATCAGAATCCCAGAATATTAAGTTCAGCAAACTAAATTACTAAACTGAAATTTTAACACAACGTTGATCTATAAGCCTTTCAACGATGTAATCTGTGGTTTCTGAATCAGAGGCAGCACCTCTGTAGGGTATCCTGAGAGACACCCCTCCACCACACCCATTCCCCTACCCTCCACCACCAGGTCAGTTGGAATGCATGGCCCCTGGAGGCAAAGAGATTACCAGGGAGGAATAGTTGTCCTTCAGTTCAATTCAGTTCAATCCTCAGTTGTGTCTGATTCTTTGTGACCTCATGGACTGTAGCACGCCAGGCCTCCCTGTCCATCACCAACTCCCGGAGTCTACCCAAGCTCACGTCCATTGAGTCGGTGATGCCATCCAACCATCTCATCTAACCAGTTGTCCTAGAGGTCTGGAAAAAGGTGGTGAAATTTCTTTGCAACACTCATCTTTGACAACCCCATTTTTCACTGCCTTGAATTGATCTCTTCAGGATTGTCCACCATGCAGAAAGTCTCCACCTAAAAATTCTCAGGTCAAAGGCCTGTGGGGTTACTTCATTGACTTCTGGCTACTGAAAATAGAGGCTGTGTAGTTCTGCAGCTCTCTTCAATTAGAATGTATTCTGTATTATCTCATTTGAAACTTGCCTGAGATAAGCAGGTGAGGAAACTGAGTTCCAAAGAATTTAAGTATTTAGCCCATGTTTACACAATTGGTGATTTCTTTCCTTCTTTTGTTCTTTTCCTATCTTCTTGCTTTTCTCCTTTTAGTTCTCCTTGAAAGACATTCTCTTAAGAATGTCCTTGGACATTCTGGATATATCTGAAGCCAGATAGTTTTAAATCCCCAGCTGTGTATGACCTTGGGCAAGTTACTTATTTTGGTATGCCTTGGTCCTCTTCAGTAAAATAAGGATATCAGTATTATTTATCTCATAGGGTTGTTGGGAGGATAAAGCTAGTTGATACAAGTGTAGCATTTAGACTAACATCCCGCAAATAGTATATATTCAATAAGGTTTAGTTATTTTTGCTACTGCTGCTGCTGCTGCTTCCTTCCACTCCCTGCTTTGTCCTTTCATAAAACATTAATTGAATGTCCTGTCTCTAATGGGCATTGTGCTAGGCTGGGGAAGTGAGTAAGAGGGTGTCATTTTTCCACAAGACTCACTGTTTACTAGGGGACAAGCTATGAGATAAGTTTAGGAGAAGGCCACGTAACAGAGGTACGTCATGGCCTCTGTGTAATCACACATGAGCTCTTTATTGGGTGCCCATGGTTATTTGGGAAGGCCTCATGGAGGAGGATACCTGTCATTTGAATTGAACATTGCAGATGAAGAGCAGTCCATGAGGCCAATAGTCAATAGACATGCATTCCAGGCAGAGGGATCTGAGTTCAGGACTCCAGGGCCACATGAGAGACCACAGCAGGGCTTTGCAGTTAGTTAGGGCTGGCATAACTAGATTCCACAGGTGGGGTGGCTTACAAAAAATAGAAATTAATATGCTCACAGTTCTGGAGGCCTGAAGTCCAGAAGTCTGCAGGTTTGGTTTCTTCTGAGGCATCTCTCCTTGGCTTGACAGGCGCCTTCTCACTATGTTCTCATGGTCTTTTCTCTGTATCCTTATCTCTTTTTCTTTTAAGGCCACTAGTCATGTTGGATTAGGGCTCACTCATATGACCTCATTTACCTTAGTTACCTCTTTAAATTAAACTGTCTCTAAATACGTAAGTCACATTCTCATGTACTAAGGGGTTAGGGCTTCCCCATATGAAAGTTTAGGGGGATGCAATTCAGCCCATAATAGAAGTCATATGTTAAGCATGGCTGGAGTCAAGTGCATGTGAATGAGCGTCAGGAAATGAAGCCAGAATGTCAGACAGTGCCCAGACCTCAAAAGGCTTGGCTTCTTATCAGGCTAAGAAGGACGTCAGAGTGGGTAGAAATGGGCATCACCACCACATTTCGGTGACCCTGGCCCCTTCAGGTTGCAGTGTGCAGGGCAGACTTACTGGAAGGAACCAGACTGTGGTTATATCAGAGGAGACACTGGATTCCAGTTCTCTTCCACCCTGCCCCAAGGCACGTACAAAGTGGCAGCGATACCCTGGCATTAAGAGAGTCCCTGAGAACAAGGTTGTGTGGGTGTAGGGGGACAGCTGAGTGCAGAAGATAGAGGCAGGTGTAGCTTCCAGTCTGTGGCGGGAGCCGCCCCTTTGGCTGTGTCAGCACCGATGGGGGTTTGCCAGGCTCACACAAGTGAAAAAGCACCCAAATAACAAATGAAGCAGGCTCTAGTTTTTCCTTTTCAACCAAAAGGCACCCCTCAAGTGTTCCTAACATAATCACATATCTTACTACTGTGTTTTGTAAATGAGAGAACAGCTTCCCTTGCATCCTCCTGCCAAGTAGAAGCACACAGCAGCTCGTTGCTAGTGACAGTCAGAGAATGAGATAATTACTCCTCTACGTTTGAGAATCCTGCTCAAACTCACACATTTCGAGGCAGAAAGGGACACTGTGTTTTGTGTGGTTCCCATTTGGATTAGTGGCTTGAAACGGGGGTGTGAGCAGGCTCTGATTTTCCTTGTTTCTGGAGTAGCTGCTTGGTCATATCACTGCATCTCTCTGAGACTGCATCTCTCTTTTGTAAAATGGGGACATGTACTTGCATGTTCAGTCGCTCAAAGAGTCACTGAGTCTTTGGGACCCCATGTACTGTGGCCCACCAGACTTGTCTGTCCATGGGATTCTCCACCCATTCTTACTGGAGTGGGTTGCCATTTCCTTCTCCGGGGGATCTTTCCAACCCAGAGATCGAATCTGCATCTCCTGCATTGATGGGTAGATTCTTTACCACCGAGGCCCCCCGAAGCCCAAAATGGGGATAACAATACGTATATGACTAGGAGAGTATGGAGGATTCACTGAGGGAAAAGAGCCCTTGGTAGACCTTAATGCTTTATGCTAATGTTTATTCTCTGGATTAAGAAAAAGAAGCTTCAAGGTGCTTGTATTTTATAATATTGGTGATTTGACAGAAAAGAGTAAGCATTTTTTCTTTTAATTCCAGTCCTCTACTGTATTAGGGCCTTGAGCAGAGCAATTGCAAATTCTGCTTTTACTGCCTGACTTGGTAGAGTGGGAAGTGGTCTCTCTCCCTCTCTCTCTCCCCTTCTTTCTCCCTTTTCAGTTCCTCTTATCTCAGATGTAGAGATTAATTGGATGGAGTCCATGCTGTCTGCCAGGAAGACAGAAAGTGTGAAGCATCATCTGGATGGGTTTGGGAAGCGCTAGATTCTCCTTCCTCTGCTTTTGACAAACAGAGTGACAGCCCATCGCTGTGTTTAAACAAGTTAATATGTATGTTCTTGACATAAGGAAGCACTCTAATCATGAAATACAGCTTGCATGTCATTTGGTTTTGAGATTTTATTGAGTACTACTAATCTTGACATATTTTGGTTGGCACCACATTCTTGGTGTAGTGGGTTAGCGTTGAATAGTTTGCAGACTCTGTGAAACAAAATCCTCATTTAATGGTTTAGTTTGGCTACATTTTGAAAATACACAAAAACATAATGCACTTCTATTTTATAGGGTTTCTTTTCAGTTTGTGGCTTTGGTTTGGTTTGGTTTTTTTTTTTTCCTTTTTCCTCGGTGCCTTGCTATTTTTTTTTCTTTTTCTCTGTCTCTCTGTCTTTCTCTGTTTGTCTGCGTCTTTCTTTTCATGTTCCAGCTGCAGCAACCCACAAAGAAAGCGCCAAAGAAAGACTGATTGAACTGCAAGCAGAAGAATCCTCTTTGTACTCCTCGATGTCAAGAATGTGCCTTCACCCTGGCCTAACGCTCTGAACCTTTTCATGTGAGTTCAGGGATTCAGAGCATAGGAAGGCCAACACGTAATGGAGTGACACGTCTGAAGCTCCCCAGTAGAAGCACCTGGGCGAAATGTGCCATGAGACTTCAGTCACCACCAGCCCCCAGTGTCACTGAACTCCATGACATCATTCCCAGGCAGAAAAAGTCAATAGGCCTCTGGCGCATTCTCCTAGTGCTTCCCTTCTTCCTTTTCCCTCCAGTTCCTAACCCAGGAACAATATTTAGAAAGCAGCATTGGGCTCAGGCAGCCCACTCAATTACTTTGGCCAGAACCTTCCAGAGTACATTTTGCTATTGCTTTTTGATGTAAACAGGGGTGCTTACAGTTGGCAGGGGATGTTCTTTCTGGTTTAATTATGCAAGGCATAATTATAGTTCCAGGGTCTGGAAGTAGCATAGAGTTCTTTGGAGAACTTCACAGGAATTTTTCTGTTATGACATAGTTTATCTAGAAAAAAAAAGTAACACAAGTCATTTCCAAAAAGGAAAAAATAACACTATTCATGCTAGTGTTCCATTCCATATTAAGTAGATCATGAAATTGGAGTAGATTGTTTTCAGGGGTGGGGGTGTCTCAAAATATTGAACTCATGTAATGGTGGGAAAATCTGTATGAATGCTGATGAATGGACATGGATGGAGAAGTATATAAAAATAGATGCATTTACTTAGGAAGGCAATAATGAAGCATCCAGTTGTATCTGAGTGTGTTAGAATGCTGGGCCCCGGGGATGTGGAAAAAGATAAGCTGGCCTGAACCTGAGTCATAAAATTCCTGCTGCCCCCAGATGTTCAGTTAGAAGGTACTTCGTTACTCTGCTGATGTAGCGAGAAATCGCAGAACTGCCAGGGTAATGGAGAGAACAGTGACCGAGGTGGAGAACCAGGGCTGTTTCTCTGTTATGAAACATGTTTTTATAGGTAATTCTGATGTACGGTAGGTATTAAATAGAGCAACTGAAAGATGTTTTATTTTAGATTACTGCTAGAGTGATATTTTCCCCATGGCACTAATAATCTGGCAGCTTTCACAAGCCCATTTCGCCTCCTAGCTCCTCATGAGTTCTGTCTATGCTGGCATCGAGGTGAGCCCTTGAATCAAAATTTCTGCCTTACAAAAGGAGAGAATCACCTTTACTATCTGTGCTTGTGATATGATGCTTTTTTTCCTTTTTGAGAAGAGTAAGATATTGCTGCATTCTGCAGCTACAATTTACAGAAAGAGATATATTTCTGGACAGCTCTGAGTGGGGGGAAAAAAAAGCATTTCAAGAACGGCATTTTGTAATTGAGTGATCATTTAAGACGCCCCTTTATGCGTGTACCCTGGTTTGAAAGCCAGGGGACATACCGTTTCAGCATAACATCTCAGCTGTCTGCATCACGCAGGACGTACAATCCTTGTTCAATAGTGTGCTTCTTGCATACTTCAAGAGCTGTCATAGGAACAACAATAAGAGGCCTGTTGTTGAAACCACATCGTTTCCATCACAGAGGAAAAAAAAATGTAATAAGGTCACTGTGAGCTTGGAGCATTGTTGGGGTTGAGGCTGCTCAAATTATTTCATTCATGTTCAGATTTAAGGAGATGAGAAACATATTGCAGGAGAAGACAAGTTATTTTCATCTGCCCCTTCCCCCACTGTAATACTGCCTGCCAGTCTCCCAACCTCTTTTAGATGGAGGGCCTGTCCTCTCTGCCACCCCCACCCCCATCCCACTCTACTGGTTGTGGTGTTTTTTTTTTTTTTAATTTGTTAAGATGCTAAAATCTGCTTTATGTGATTTATGAAGGAACTTGAGGCGATTAGCTTCACAGTGCATGAAAATTCCTCAGGTTCAGGGGGGGATGGCCAATCTGTTACACTGTTTGCCTGGACTGGATGGGAGCATGAGCAGCTCGGAGCCATAAGGAGATTGTGTTGAGTTATTAAACACTTGTGGTAAAGCTGCTTATTGTTAATTCCCCGATGTCCTGCTGAAGCGATAGGATAAAATCAGATCGGATTAGATCAAAGAGCCTGGGAGCCAGCCTTTGGAGCAGATTCATTTAATCAATAAAGAGACCTCCTGAGCGAGGGGGGAGAGAGTCAGGGCAGTCCTGGTCGCCAGGAGATTAAGATGGGGGTTGGGGACAGTGGTGGGAAAGAAATAACAACTTATCTGTATTTATTTTGCTCTTCTTTTGGAAGTGTGATGATTCTCTCAAACATTTTGGCCACACTCACCAAAGGGTTTAAATGTTTCTTTAAGATTTCATTACTCCCCATACTCCATAAACCAAGGGGTTATTTAAAACGACAACAACACAACCTCTGTTCCATAAAAGGTATTTTCACAAAAGCAATTTAGGCTTAAATGATTCCCCAAGAAACAATAATCTCTTATGAGTTAATCTGCAAAATTTCCTATTGTCCCTTTGCCAGAAGAAATAATAGAGAAACAGCAAAAGGCCAAAGTCTTTCCCCACCACCCCCTTTGTATTCTCCCTAACATCTACCTCCCAACAGCCCTCCACCCCCCACCCCCGCCAGTAATTATAAAGCCTCGTGTGTTAAGAAGTATGATGCCGAGTCCTTCATCCATGATTAACACTTAAACCAATGCATATTCATTCATCTCTTAGCTCCACCAAACCCAACTAAAATGAGGACTTGCCAAGAAGGAAGTGACACCCATTAGAAAGTTAACCACAGAAAATGAGAGAAAAAATGAAGGATGGAGCAAATTAGGGATGCAAGTCCCTCAATCGTTATTGGTCTTAATGGTGTTATAAAAATGATGTCGGCTTTTACCAGGAATAATTTATATTCCGAATTAAATAAGGATATGTATCTATAAATCCATTCTATAAAACTTAATTTTCCATCTAGATATGCTGATTACTTCAGGCCTGGCATACCTTTACCGGTTGTTAATTACCGCAGGATGGTTTAACACTATTTTCCAAATCAGCATGCATGCATAAAATGACTGCAATCCAATTTGACACATTATTAGTGATGATTATTGTCATAGATAAATTAGATTGAACAGAAAATAACCTTCATCCTTAGCATGTTTTAGCTCTCAGAATTAATGTGATTTGGTGAACACATATAAATAAAAATCTGATGAGTCCCTGCTGACTACAGGGCCTGCTGGTGCTGAAGTGTATCAATTTCATGCAGATGATGAATTCCTTAAGCATTCAATGATAATCATGCTTGATTTGACAAGACTTTCTCATGCTATTTTAGGGCCTTAATTTTCTGTGAAGTTCTGTCAAGTGCTCATCAAGCACCCACTTATCTCCGTATCTTAACCTGGCAGCCAATCACAGGGTTGCCTAACAGTACAGCTACCGAGTGCCAGTCCATTAATATTCGAGTCATGTGACTGTCCAAGGAGAGAAACCAATCAATGGCTGATTAACATTCAGGTCACATGACTCCTGAGGAGAGTAAATGAGTTACACAGTAAGACATCAAACAAATTTTCATCTTGAAAGAGTGATTGCTTTTTCTGCTGCTGTGATGTTTGTCAAATTCGCTCTAGCCTTGTCCAATTAAGCTCCATGAGCTGAATTAATAATGAAGAGATGTAAGCCCCGCGCCAGCATGAGAGCTGTGAGTGGTGCCACGGAATAAGAACTGCTAAAAAAATTTCTTAGAATGATTGAAAAATCACATCTGGATAACTGGAATAATTACTTTTGCAATCTTGATGCTGTTTTGTACTCTCCAGTGCAAAAGTGTGAACTGGATTATGCTGGGATGTGGTACTTGTTTTGAGTTATGCTTTGAAGATGAGTGTGGTTTGGGGTTTAGAATGATTTTGAAGGCATTACGCAAATACATGTTAATTGGAATATTGTTTGTGACCCTAGTAATGAATTTCATTTGCACACTCAATTATGTTCTGGGGACTTCTAGAGATAAAGATCTCTCAAGATTTTTTAAACTATTTGTAGAAGGAAAGGAGATTATTGTATATTCTCTTTCTTGTCCTGGATGGAAGAAAGGACTAAACCAAGAACTTTAGAGAAAGTTTGTGTGTATTGGTGTGTGTGCTGTTTATTTTATTAACATTCACAGGTTAGTAAATTAAATTCACTGGATTGTTTCAAAATATACAGGTGAACCTCATGAGAATTTCAGGAAAAAAAAAGATGCTGTCTTACTGATAATAGCCAATGACAGCTTTCTTATAGTTTCCAGGAAAGTTCTTTTCAATCACAGTCAATTGCATTCATTGCAGCACAGATGCCCTACTAAATTCAGGTGACATGTTTAGAATAGAGACCCTTTGACTAATAAAGTGTTCATTCTTTCCCTGAAGGGAGTGAGACTTGACTAATGGTTTATTGGAATTATCAAAGAGTGTCAAATCCCTCTTAATAAGTTTCAGCATGAAATTAACCAAATTCCCAAAGGCCTTTCTAAAACAGTATAGTCAAATAAAAGGTGTTGGGCGTGCTGGAAAGAGTGTTAAAGCCGGTTACTTGGAAGTGATGAGAAATAAATCTAACTGTAGGCAGGAGGCAATGTTTATGTGTACAGTTAATAACCTTCTTAATGGGACTTCTTGGCTTGGTGATTCCCGTATGGGGAGGAAAGTGAGATGTGGAACACAGGGTAGGCGAAGGGCCATAAGTCAATTCCCAGCACTGTTAGTCAAGGGTGGAAATTGCAAAGAGAGAAGCAATGAATTTAAAAGCCCCAGCAAGCAGAGAAAGTGGAAGGAGAGCTGTTCTAGGGGAGGAGGTAGATGGGGAGTGATTGAGAGTCCAAGTTGGAGCATCCTAATGGAAGGAAAACGCACTTTTTCCTAAGGACAAGGAACTCCACCAATTCCTGGAGAGTGATTCCTTTCTGACAGTCCTTACTAACAACTTTCAAAATAATGTAATTGTTCATAATTCCTCAGAGTGAGGCCCCAAAAGAGGCATATGATAGAAATATGTTGTTTTGTTTTGTTTTAAAGTAAAAGTAGAGATCCCAACCTCAAGGCTCAAAATGAATTTCAGATAACCAGTGAAAACACAGCTCTGAGTTTATATGAAAAGATCCACGGTACCCAAGGTAATGTATGTTTAACTGATACTCTTTGCCTGAATGTTTTACCCTTGACTTGCTCTGCAGCAAACTGGCAGCCTGGAACTCTGTTTACATTTCACTCCACAGGCAGCGTAGCCGCTTCTTACCAGCACCCCCACTTCCTGACACTTGAGAGCCCTGGAATGGAAGGCAGCTCGGTGGCGGTAGAAGGCCCTGAATAAAAGCGTTTTCCACTTTCTGCATAACTTTACATAATTAATAGTTTTCCAGGCAAACTATTGTTTGCCTTAATTGTTGTTTCAACAGCTGTTTTCATTAAATTGTAAAGCCCGCTGTGTCTAATCCTTGGAGCCCACTATTGATAACAAGAACAGCCCTGAAGCTTGCTCTAGAGGAAGAGTTTGTTCCCTGCCAAGCTGGAAAACTGTCCTGAAGTTACTTGAAAAATAAGGCCTATAGTGGACTGGTTGTGTAGCTAATCCATTAGGCTTTTCAAAAGAGCTGTGCTCTGTACCCTCATGGCTAGATTGACCCAACAACCAATCAATGCCTTTATTTGCTGCGTGGCTGCCCCCGAAGGGTCTTAGAGCTGATCCAACTCGTAATCAAAGCCTCCATCAGTACCGGGGCCTTGATGACATAAATGGCCAAACTTTCAACGCGGTTGGCCCCAGTCCAGTCACACCATTTTGAAGATACAAAGAGGCTGTGTTGCACGGTGGAATTCATTTTCTTGTTTACTTCCTCCAGAAACAAGAGCATCATCAGCACGCTCAGTGCATCGGATCAGACCGCGGAGTTGTTGACAGAAGCTTGGCGAGGCTTGCCAGCTTTCCACACGAAATGCTGGCTTTCTTCTCACACACCCCCTACCGTGTGTGTCTCTGCCAATTGTAGCACATCAGAGCGGCCATTGAGATAATGACCGTGAAGTCTCATGATACACTTTGATGAAGTGTAACATTTTTTAAAGGATTTTTGTCTGTGCCAAAATGATCGAGGCAGCTGACTAAAAATCACACCATCAAAATCAAGGCTGATTGATGAACAGCAGGCAGAGGCATGAGTCTCCCCAGAGAAGATGGGTGGGGGGAGGGGTGATATTTTGCAGCCAAAGTGTCTTTCTTTCCTTGTCTATATGCAGCACAGATTTTTTTGTTGTTGTTAAAGTCATCTTTGTTTCAGATGAATTTATATCAGTGACTGATGCTTCAGCCTTCAACATTTTTTAATTCTTTGTTTTCTATCAACCCCCAGAAAATAGAAGAAGTAATTCCTTTCTGACAGTTCCTTACTAATGATTTAGAAAATAATGCTGTTAACTACTTGGTGTTGATTGGGAAAAGCACATGGGGTATTTCAGGGCAACACGGGTTTTTTATGTCAGAGGCTGACCCGAGTGTAATGTTTTGGTAAATTTGGATTTCTCTAGTTTACCTGCAATGAGAATGTGATTCTCAGAAGTGGTTCTGAGCCAATGAAAACTCAAATCAAGCCAGTGTTAAAAAAAAAAAAAATCAAGCAATTAAATTTTAAAAATTTATTCAAGAAGTTATGGAATGGGCAGCATCTAATCTAGCAGATAGAAAGGATCTCCAAGGAGCTGTACACAATGAAAGACTTGTAGGCAGATGGGAAGCAGGAACAAAAAGTGGATTGGTTGTGGCCACGCCACTTTCCTTTAGGGGATGTCAGGGATCTGTCAGGATGAGGTTGTTAAATAGTATTACCTACTCAATGGATGAATCTGAGCAAATTCTAGGAGATAGTGGAGGACAGAGCAGCCTGGCATGCTGCAGTCCATGCAGTTGGAAAGAGTTATATAGGACTTAGTGACTGAACAACAACAAGGTAGGTCACCTCACTAATGTTAGGCAGGTAACAGGTAACCTCACTAATGTTATTTAGGTGATTCCCAATGGACTCGTGTAAGATTCTGTCTCTGGGAGGGACCAAAACTGAAATTAAATCTTGGTTTGAAAAAAAAAGAAAAAAAAAATCTTGGTTTGGTGATGTGGGATATAGCATAAGCCACTCCATTTTGGACTTGTTGTCATCTTTTTTTTTTTTTTTACCCAATAACAATGTATATGAAGACTGTGAGCTTCTTTGGGAGAAAAATCATGTGTTTAACTTACTATCCAGTTCATCATGACTACTGTTTATTGAATACCTGCTTAGTATCAGATGACTAAAGTATACACAGATAGTGAGAATTTTCACGTAGTGGCCATGATCTTTAAACTCCGTTTTATCACCACCATTTTAGTTGAGGAAACCAGGGTCCAAGGGAGGAACCCGAGGCCTTGAGATGTTAAGTAACTTGGTCAAGTCCAAAGACTTGGGAAATGGGAAAGGCAGGGTAGGACCTGTGTGCTTGCTCATGAGATGTGCTGTCTCTGCCTCTGAGGTTGACTGCTTCCATTGTACACCTGATAAAGCTCATTAAATGGTGCTCAGTGGGAGAAGAGGAAGCAACTTGGGGTTGAATTGGTAAAGGCAACAAATAAAGTGGATTTGCAGTTTGCTAATCTCACCTCTTGGAGAAGGCAATGGCACCCCACTCCAGTACTCTTGCCTGGAAAATCCCATGGATGGTAGGCTGCAGTGCATGGGGTCACGAAGAGTCAGACATGACTGAGTGACTTCACTTTCACTCTTCACTTTTCATGCATTGGAAAAGGAAATGGCAACCCACTCCAGTGTTCTTGCTTGGAGAATCCCAGGGATGGCAGAGCCTGGTGGGACACAGAGTCGGACACAACTGAAGCGACTTAGCAGCAGCAGCATTCTCACCTCTAAGCTTTGCAAGAAGACATGAGCTACACACATGCTCAGAGACCAGGTTTGATTGACTGAAGCTATTGTGAGGTTTTGGCTAACCTCTGTCTCTTTGTAGATTACCTTTTCATTTAGGGTTACAGCTGAGGACAGGTCCAACTCTTGGGAGGAAATGTGGTTGATGAGCTTTAGGACTTCTCAGAATGTCACAGTTCAAGAGACACCTGTGCTGAAGCAAGTGCAAAAACCACAAGTGCAAAGAGGTTACAGTTCAGTTACCTTTAGGCTCTTTGTTTCTGCTTCTGGAGCAAGAATATATGTTAAAGTGGGTTGGAGGGCTGGAAACTGAGAGAAGAGTAGGAGTAAAGGGAGTCGAAGGTATAGGGGAATAGTGATTAACAAACACTTATGTTTGGATGTGGAAATGAGAGTCCCTTGGGCTTCTTTTAAATGTCTTCATACTGTTCCCTAAGTACAGTCAAATAAAAGGTAACAAAAGCTCAGACAGCATAACAAAGGCACCAAGCTAATTTTGTGCACACATTACAGGGAACAAACTGCAGGGTTTCATTACCGTCTTTCCAAAGAAAGCATATTTCAAGAACTGAGATAGATTCATCCCAGTTTGCACTAGATTTTTTTTTAACTAATTATTTAGACTTTAAAAAAGAAACAGCACACCAAATCCAAGTTTTGCAAAGAAGTTTTGGCAACCAAATGCATACACCTGTGGCCCTGTGAAAGAAAAAGGACTGCAAAGGCTAGGGCAGGGCAGAAGCTGAGGAAGGCATCTCATTGCTAGAAGTCAGGCAGGAGTTACATTATCCATTTGCCCAAGAAATAATGGACCCAGAGGTGTTCAGAGAGTTCTTTTAGCCTTCCTTCCGTACCAAAGTGTGGGCACATGCATTTTATAGAGTGTGAGTATTCTATTGGGAGAGTGGATCACAAACTCATTAGTTCATTTCATGTAGAAAGCACTCACACTCTAAAGGAAGAGGGCTCTAGCCTATTTCTTTTAGGAGCCATTGAATGAGACAGCCACAGAAATCCACTTGACTTTAAAGAAAACTCTCACTATCTGTTTGAGCCCATCCCTTAACCTCACTTTCCTCATTTGTAATATGATGGCTTTATATTCTCTGAATCCCCCCCAACTAAAAGTGGATAGCTTTGGAAAGCTAGTGCCTTTCCTTCCTACTGATTCTACAGGATCTTGAAACTAATTGAACCAGACCAAATTGACAAATAAAAAGATCTATTTGTTACTTTCCAAAAAAGCTCCACTTCCCAGCCTTACTCAAGCTAGAGTTTCTTGAAGTGTGGTCTCTGGACCTATGGCATCAGCCTCACCTGAAATGCAAATGATCAAGCCTCCTCCATCACTTACTGAATTAGAAACTGGAAATAGGACTCAGCCATTTGCACTTCCTACTGCACATAGGAAGCATCACTACGAACAAAGCTAGTGGAGGTGATGGAAACATTACCTCCACTAGCTTTGTTCGTAGTGATGCTGTGAAAGTGATGCTGTGAAAGTGATGCTGTGAAAGTGCTGCACTCAATATGCCAGCAAATTTGGAAAACTCAGCAGTGGCCACAGGACTGGAAATGGTCAGTTTTCATTCCAATTCCAAAGAAAGGCAATGCCAAAGAATGCTCAAACTACCGCACAATTGCACTCATCTCACACGCTAGTAAAGTAATGCTCAAAATTCTCCAAGCCAGGCTTCAGCAATATGTGAACCGTGAACTCCCTGATGTTCAAGCTGGTTTTAGAAAAGGCAGAGGAACCAGAGATCAAATTGCCAACATCCGCTGGATCATGGAAAAAGCAAGAGAGTTCCAGAAAAACATCTATTTCTGCTTTATTGACTATGCCAAAGCCTTTGACTGTGTGGATCACAATAAACTGTGGAAAATTCTGAAAGAGATGGGAATACCAGACCACCTAACCTGCCTCTTGAGAAATCTGTATGCAGGTCAGGAAGCAACAGTTAGAACTGGACATGGAACAACAGACTGGTTCCAAATAGGAAAAGGAGTACGTCAAGGCTGTATATTGTCTCCCTGCTTATTTAACTTATATGCAGAGTACATCATGAGAAACGCTGGACTGGAAGAAACACAAGCTGGAATCAAGATTGCCGGGAGAAATATCAATAACCTCAGATATGCAGATGACACCACCCTTATGGCAGAAAGTGAAGAGGAACTAAAAAGCCTCTTGATGAAAGTGAAAGAGGAGAGTGAAAAAGTTGGCTTAAAGCTCAACATTCAGAAAACGAAGATCATGGCATCCGGTCCCATCACTTCATGGGAAATAGATGGGGAAACAGTGGAAACAGTGTCAGACTTTATTTTTTGGGGCTCCAAAATCACTGCAGATGGTGACTGCAGCCATGAAATTAAAAGACGCTTACTCCTTGGAAGAAAAGTTATGACCAACCTAGATAGTATATTCAAAAGCAGAGACATTACTTTGCCGACTAAGGTCCGTCTAGTCAAGGCTATGGTTTTTCCAGTGGTCATGTATGGATGTGAGAGTTGGACTATGAAGAAAGCTGAGTGCTGAAGAACTGATGCTTTTGAACTGTGATGTTGGAGAAGACTCTTGAGAGTCGCTTGGACTGCAAGGAGATCCAACCAATCCATCCTAAAGGAGATCAGTCCTGAGTGTTCATTGGAAGGACTGATGTTGAAGCTGAAACTCCAATACTTTGGCCACCTGATGCGAAGGGCTGACTCATTGGAAAAGACCCTGATGCTGGGAGGGATTGGGGGCAGGAGGAGAAGGGGACGACAGAGGATGAGATGGCTGGATGGCATCACCGACTCAGTGGAGATGAGTTTGTGTAAACTCCGGGGATTGGTGATGAACAGGGACGCCTGGCCTGCTGCAGTCCATGGGGTTGCAAAGCGTCAGACACAACTGAACGACCGAACTGAAGTGAACTGATCTGCACTTTTACCAGCCCTCCAAGTAATTTTGATGCTTGCTCAGTTCCCAGACCACTTACTTGCTCTAGCTGTCCCAGCTGCCTGACATGACTTTTTTTGAGGTCTGTTTGAGACCTAGCTCAAATATTTCTTTTTTCAAGAAGCCTTTCCAGCATCCCCCAAACGAAATTAAATTCTTTTTCCTACTGCCTCGGACCATTTCCCTTCTCCCTCTGTCAAACTTCTCATCTACTGTAACTGTATGTGTGTCCATGATGTGGAGTCTGACAGGGTGTGGTCAGCAGCCTCTAAAATGGCCGTCAATGATACCCATTTGTTTTCCTCCTCTTGAATGTGAGTTGGTCTAAGTAAGGCTTATTTCTGTGGCAGAAGCAATGGGATGTCAATTCTAAAATAAGGTTATACAATGACTGGTATCTCTCTTGGTCATATTCTCTTATTTGTCGTGCCTCTCTCTTCTTTCATTCTCTCACTCCTTCCTTCCCTCCTCTTCTTCCTCAGCTTTCTCCTCTCTCTTCCTGCCTCATCACCCCTTCCACCCAGTCTGACCACTGTGTAAATGTTAGGGAACTGTAGGGCGAAACCACTTACCCTGGCCAGGCAGGAAAATAACCAGGTGCATGCAGGCATGCTGCATTACTTCTGTTGTGCCTGACTCTTTGCCACCCCATGGGCCATAGCTTGCCAGACTCCTCTGTCCATGGGATTCTCCAGGCAAGAATACTGGAGTGGATTTCCGTGCCCTCCTCCAGGGAATCTTCCCAACCTAGGGATCAAACCTGCATCTCTTAAATCTCCTGCATTGGCAGGCAGGTTCTTTACAACTAGTGCCACCTGGGAAGCCCAACCATGTGCATATGTTGGCTCATAATGAGGTCCCAAGAAAGAACAAGGAACTGACAAGCGGCCGCCAAAAAAAGGACCAGAAGAATTAGGGTGGGGCCAAAAGGAGAGAGGAGACATCAGCCTGTTGGCCCTGCCAACCACCCAGGAACCCTCACCCTTGGATCTATCTTGATTGGGGCATGTGTGCAAGGGCCCTGCGTTGGACCAGATATGGGCACAAGCATGATGATGGGCCAGACAATGTGAAACTAACCCCACCTCCATAAAACCTAAGACCGCCAGCCTTGAGGCAGAGCGGTTCTTTTGGGTTCCATTACTCTGTTGCTGCCCTGTCTAGCGCCCCTTTTCAGCAAAGTCTTTAGCTTTGCCGTGCATGTGTCTCCTCAGACAATTCATTTGTGAGTGTTAGACAAGAGCGCACTCTTGGGCCCTGGAAGGGGTCCCCTTCAGTAAATAAGCTCATTCCAACCTGGGCTGTCCTGCCAGGGAGGCCCTGGAGAATGAAAGGCCACATGGAGAAGTGCAGAGCCAGCCCTGTGGGAAGGCACCTGTGAGGAAGATTGTAAGTGGGTCCTCCCCGAGCAGAACCTTGCAGTAACTGCAGCTCCTACAGACACTCTGATCTGCAGTCTTGTGAGCGACCTTGAGCTAGAACCACCCAGTTCAGCCTCTTCTCCATTCCAGAGTCACAGAAGTTATGAGGTAGTGGGTTGCTAAGTTTTGAAATAATTTGTTGTGCAGTAGTAGATAACTAAAACATAGGGCTGGCATGTGTTCATGTTCTCCAGAGTGTGTAATGGGATGCTTTGCTCATAATCGGAGTTTGCTATATGACTGTTGGAATCAGAGGAATGTTGCCTTGAGAAATTTTCAAGATTAGTTCATTCTAGGTTTGTAAGGGATGTATTCACTGTAGGTTCCAGGGAAAATATGCTTGAATAAGTTATGAGAAAAATTAAAAAAGGGTGGAGGTCAGGGTGGGGGTAAACATGTGAAAAGTTTGAGGAAAACACAATTAGACTTCTAGACAATTTAAGTTTTCCTGTACTTGTGGTTCTCTAACGGGATGAAATGAGACTTAAAAAAGAAAAAAATAATCATTTGAAAAGGACTGAAACCCAAGTACCCAAATAAGTATCTGCAGTATGATAAAGCCCAGGAAATGTCAAAAATGTCAGCCAGAGGCCACTGTTTGAGGATTGAGCACAGCACTGCAGAGTCTGAGTTTGCATTTAGCAGCATCCAAAGAACTCTGCTTCACGTCTATTCATTCCCCTACTACACACCTTTTTTCTCAACATCCTGACATTCACATTTTCCTTTTTTTATTGACATATAGTTGGTTTACAATATTATGTAAGTTTCAAGTGTACAACATAGTGATTCACAACTTTTAAAGGTTATACTCCATTTAAATGTATAATAAAATATTGGCTTTATTCCTTGTGTTGCACAGTATATCCTTGTATGTTATTTATTTTGTACATAGGAGTTTGTACTTCTTACTCCCCACCCCCTATCTTGCCTCTCTCCACTGCCCTCTCCCACTGGTAACCACTAGTGTGTTCTCTGTACCTTGACACTGATTTTTCACTTTTTCTTTTCCATTATAGTTTATTATAAGATCTATGAATACAGTTCCATGTGTTATACAGCAGGACCTTTTTGTTTATTTTCTAGATAGCAGTTTGTACCTGCTAATCCCAAACTCCTAGTTTATCCCCTTCTTCTCCCTTTGGCAACGATAAGTTTGTTTTCTATGTCTGTGAGTCTGTTTCGAGAACATGTTAATTTGTGTCATATTGTAGATTCTACCAATAAGTGATGTCACAAGATATTTGTCTTTCTCTGATGAACTGATAATCTCCTGTGTCATCTATGTTGCTTCAGAGGGCATTATTTCATTCTTTTTAATGGCTGACTAATATTCCATTGTGTGTGTGTATGTCTCTGTATACACATACACGTTGATATTTATATTTTCTAATCAACAACTCCCAACTTGCCTTGAATGATCTTCTGAAAGGAAGAGCAACACATGCTGCGGGATTTGGAAGTAGCTAGACACATGTCCTCCTTCCATTATGCAGAGTATACTCCTTGCCTGTCTCAGCGTCACTCCGGTTTCTTTCCGTGAGTGTGCCCGAGAGAAAGGAGAAGCAGTTGAAGACAAGCTAGCAACTCACGTCTCACACAATCAGAAGCTTGTCCACAGAGTGACAATCTGCTGTCCACTACCTTTTAGGACTAGCACCCAAAATGTTCCCTGGGTGCTCCTGAATGCTGCTCTTGGCTCCTTCCACCACACACACACACACACACACACACACACACGAGAGTGTAATGCATTCCTTTGAGAAGTCTGCTCTTGGAAAGAATGCTGCCAGCTGGAACCAGCAGTGGAACATCCTTCTTTTAGTACTTTAGGACATAATGAAGACTGACCTTCTGGGAGACTGACTGCTGACCAGGAGAGGAATGACGCCTTTAATTTCAAATGAGCTTGTTTGCATTTTTCTGGAGAAAAATCTTGACTTGGATGACACCCAATGTAATACAGTTTATTTAGTGTAAGTTCCAGGATTATTCTTTTCATCTTCTCATTTCCTGAACATAGGGCTTTCTTTTTGAGGATTTTTTCCCCCACTGTTGTTGTCATGTTTGGCCTCATTTTGAATAGTGAAGAATTATTTAAGAGAAAGTCTCAGTTAAGTTTTATGTATTAGCCTGGCTATTGCTTGTGTTACTCACCTAAGAAAGAGCCAACTAAAACGAAAGAGCTCTGTGATTCCAGGCCCAGCACTTACAGAATGAGTGTCAGGAAAAATCGTTTCTCTTATGATCTGAGGGGCGCCCCAAGCAAGCTCTTCTGAGTTTGGAGGAAGTTTGAAGTTGTTGCTTTATAGATCTTGCCGGAAAGATCCTCTGGGATAAACAGGCTTCAATTTCCTCCTTGTTCCTTTCCCCACATGCCTGCTCACCCTTCCCAAAGACTTTCCTCTCTGAGGAGCATTCTCCTCCTGAAGATTCACCTAACTCTACATTAAAAAAAATATTTATTTTTGGCTATGCTGGATATTCTTTGCTGTGCAAGGGCTTTCTCTAGTTGCCCCAAGCAGGGATTACTCTCTCGTTGCAGGGTGCAGGCTTCTCATTGTGGCGGCTTCTCCTGTTGCAGAACACAGGCTCTAGGGTGAGCGAGCTCAGTAGTTGTGGTATAGGGCTTAGTTGCCCTGCTTTATGTGAGATCTTCCTGGACTGGGGATTGAACCTGTGTCTCCTGCATTGGCAGGCAATTCTTAACCACTACACCATCAGGGAAGTTCGCATAAGTCTATGTTTTAAGGGAATATGTTTTCATTCCAATCCAAAATAAGGGAAATGCCAAAGAATGTTCAAATTACTGTATAGATGCACTCTTTTCACATGCTAGCAAGGTTATGTTCAAAATCCTTCAAGCTAGGCCTCAGCAGTACATGAACTGAGAACTTTCAGATGTACAAGCTGGGTTTAGAAAAGGCAGAAGAACCAGAGATCAAATTGCCAACATTTGTTGCATCATAGAGAAAGCAAGGGGATTCCAGAAAAACATCTACTTCTGCTTTATTGACTACATGAATGCCTCTTGACTGTGTGAATCACAACAAACTGGAAAATTCTTAAAGAGAGGGAAATATCAGACCACTCTACCTGACTATTGAGATACCTGTATGTGCATCAAGAAACAGCAGTTAGAACATGGAAGAATGGACTGATTCAAAATTGGGAAAGGAGTATGTCAAGGCTTCATATTGTCACCCTGCTTATTTAGCTTATATGCAGAGTCCATGATGTGAAATGCTGGGCTGAATGAATCACAAGGTGGAATCAAGGTTGCCGGGAGAAATACCAATAACTTCAGATATGCTGATGATACCACTCTAATGGCAGAAAGTGAAGAGGAACTAAAGAGCATCTTGATGAGGGTGAAAGAGGAGAGTGAAAAAGATAACTTAAAACCCAACATTTAAAAACTAAGATCATGGCATCNCATTGTGTGTGTGTATGTCTCTGTATACACATACACGTTGATATTTATATTTTCTAATCAACAACTCCCAACTTGCCTTGAATGATCTTCTGAAAGGAAGAGCAACACATGCTGCGGGATTTGGAAGTAGCTAGACACATGTCCTCCTTCCATTATGCAGAGTATACTCCTTGCCTGTCTCAGCGTCACTCCGGTTTCTTTCCGTGAGTGTGCCCGAGAGAAAGGAGAAGCAGTTGAAGACAAGCTAGCAACTCACGTCTCACACAATCAGAAGCTTGTCCACAGAGTGACAATCTGCTGTCCACTACCTTTTAGGACTAGCACCCAAAATGTTCCCTGGGTGCTCCTGAATGCTGCTCTTGGCTCCTTCCACCACACACACACACACACACACACACACGAGAGTGTAATGCATTCCTTTGAGAAGTCTGCTCTTGGAAAGAATGCTGCCAGCTGGAACCAGCAGTGGAACATCCTTCTTTTAGTACTTTAGGACATAATGAAGACTGACCTTCTGGGAGACTGACTGCTGACCAGGAGAGGAATGACGCCTTTAATTTCAAATGAGCTTGTTTGCATTTTTCTGGAGAAAAATCTTGACTTGGATGACACCCAATGTAATACAGTTTATTTAGTGTAAGTTCCAGGATTATTCTTTTCATCTTCTCATTTCCTGAACATAGGGCTTTCTTTTTGAGGATTTTTTCCCCCACTGTTGTTGTCATGTTTGGCCTCATTTTGAATAGTGAAGAATTATTTAAGAGAAAGTCTCAGTTAAGTTTTATGTATTAGCCTGGCTATTGCTTGTGTTACTCACCTAAGAAAGAGCCAACTAAAACGAAAGAGCTCTGTGATTCCAGGCCCAGCACTTACAGAATGAGTGTCAGGAAAAATCGTTTCTCTTATGATCTGAGGGGCGCCCCAAGCAAGCTCTTCTGAGTTTGGAGGAAGTTTGAAGTTGTTGCTTTATAGATCTTGCCGGAAAGATCCTCTGGGATAAACAGGCTTCAATTTCCTCCTTGTTCCTTTCCCCACATGCCTGCTCACCCTTCCCAAAGACTTTCCTCTCTGAGGAGCATTCTCCTCCTGAAGATTCACCTAACTCTACATTAAAAAAAATATTTATTTTTGGCTATGCTGGATATTCTTTGCTGTGCAAGGGCTTTCTCTAGTTGCCCCAAGCAGGGATTACTCTCTCGTTGCAGGGTGCAGGCTTCTCATTGTGGCGGCTTCTCCTGTTGCAGAACACAGGCTCTAGGGTGAGCGAGCTCAGTAGTTGTGGTATAGGGGCTTAGTTGCCCTGCTTTATGTGAGATCTTCCTGGACTGGGGATTGAACCTGTGTCTCCTGCATTGGCAGGCAATTCTTAACCACTACACCATCAGGGAAGTTCGCATAAGTCTATGTTTTAAGGGAATATGTTTTCATTCCAATCCAAAATAAGGGAAATGCCAAAGAATGTTCAAATTACTGTATAGATGCACTCTTTTCACATGCTAGCAAGGTTATGTTCAAAATCCTTCAAGCTAGGCCTCAGCAGTACATGAACTGAGAACTTTCAGATGTACAAGCTGGGTTTAGAAAAGGCAGAAGAACCAGAGATCAAATTGCCAACATTTGTTGCATCATAGAGAAAGCAAGGGGATTCCAGAAAAACATCTACTTCTGCTTTATTGACTACATGAATGCCTCTTGACTGTGTGAATCACAACAAACTGGAAAATTCTTAAAGAGAGGGAAATATCAGACCACTCTACCTGACTATTGAGATACCTGTATGTGCATCAAGAAACAGCAGTTAGAACATGGAAGAATGGACTGATTCAAAATTGGGAAAGGAGTATGTCAAGGCTTCATATTGTCACCCTGCTTATTTAGCTTATATGCAGAGTCCATGATGTGAAATGCTGGGCTGAATGAATCACAAGGTGGAATCAAGGTTGCCGGGAGAAATACCAATAACTTCAGATATGCTGATGATACCACTCTAATGGCAGAAAGTGAAGAGGAACTAAAGAGCNCAAGGCTTCATATTGTCACCCTGCTTATTTAGCTTATATGCAGAGTCCATGATGTGAAATGCTGGGCTGAATGAATCACAAGGTGGAATCAAGGTTGCCGGGAGAAATACCAATAACTTCAGATATGCTGATGATACCACTCTAATGGCAGAAAGTGAAGAGGAACTAAAGAGCATCTTGATGAGGGTGAAAGAGGAGAGTGAAAAAGATAACTTAAAACCCAACATTTAAAAACTAAGATCATGGCATCCGGTCGCATCACTTCATGTCAAATAGAAGGGGAAAAAGTTGAAGCAGTAACAGTATTTTCTTGGGGTCTAAAATCACTGAAGATGGTGACCTGCAGCTATGCAATTAAAAGATACTTGCTCCTTGGAAGGTAAACTATGATAAACCTAGACAGTGTATTAAAAAGCAGAGACATCACTTTGCCAACAAAAGTCCATATAGGCTAAGCTATGGTTTTTCCAGTAGTCATGTACAGATGTGAGAATTGGAACATGAAGAAGGCTGAGTGCTGAAGAATTATGCCTTCAGTTTTGTGCTGCTGGAGGAGACTCTTGAGAATCCCTCAGACTGCAAGGAGATCAAGTCAATCAGTCCTAAAGGAAATCAGTCCTGAATATTCATTGGAAAGACTGATGCTGAAGCTCCAATACTTTGGCCACCTAATGTGAAGAGCCAACTCATTGGAAAAGTCCCTGATGCCGGAAAAGATAGAAAAGAAAAAGAGAAGGGAGCGGCAGAGCATGAGATGGCTAGATAGCATCACTGACTCAATGGACATGAATTTGAGCAAACTCTGAGTGAGAGTGGATGATAGAGGAGCCTGGCATGCTTCAGTCCACTCGGTCACAGAGTCAGGACTCAGCAACTGAACAATAACAAGAAACCATGTTGGACTCTGGTCAAAGAAGTTATTTCTAATACATATTTATTAGATATTAAAAATAATAGTTTGATCCCTCTTGAGGTCATGCATGTATGTCTTAATTGGCTCAGCAATCAAAGCCTGGACTACAACCAATACTTTTTGTCCACTCCAGTTCTGAGGGCTGATTCTAGCTCATCGTCCTGCCCATTCTAACCTAACCACTTCCAACCTTGATTTGCTTGATCTTGGAAATACTGAAGTAGATTCTGTTCTTCCCCATCCCAAGCTTATTTCTGCCAAGGGAGATGCAGAGGCAGAATGGTGGTTCACACTGATGGCAATGAAAGAGTGCACACGGCCCAACCCTGCCTCCCTCCTCTGTTTACCGTTTTGTCAACTTGGAAGACATTTGCCAGGGAAGAAAAGGCACACATTCTTGGTATAATTTATAGTGCACTGTTAAGCAGATGGTATAAGTGGTTTATTTTTAAGGAGGTTATTACTGGTCACAAAACTTCGAGTCAGCTATTTGCAGAGAACCCTGATGAAGGAGGCCCCTGTTTGTGGCGTCCACCCTCCAGAGCATCTGACAAGGGCTTACTGTGCTTTTGCACCCAACCACATTTAATCCATTTATAAGACCCCTTTGTATGAGATGCCGTACCAGAGGAAATTAATGTAGGATATTGCAAACAGCTTTTAAGAATGTCTTTTCTGTAGAAGAATTGTGTCATTCCGAGAGAAAGTGGGCTTCCCCCCCACCACCCCACATTGTTATGACTTGACATCTCTGATGTGGAATGTTTCCAGCCAGTTATGATAAGAAAAGACTGAATTTTTCACTCTTGTGGAAACCACAGCCAAAAAATGTTATTAGATTATCTATTGTCTTACTCTTCTCCTATAAATATAAATATAAGTGAGTTTAATTTGGGGTCGGGTCCAAGTCTGGGGAAGAGAGGTGACAGCACTTTAAAACCAGGCAATAAAAAATTGAAAGTTCAAGATGACAGTGACTAGTCATTTGGATGACAGAAGATAAACATGTGCCTTACAGGAAGGAAGATATTTCCTCATCCAGTAGGAAATTTCGGTTTTCTAATTTCTGAGAATGAAAACAAAAATTTTAAATTAAAAACTGACATCAGATGCCAACTTTGGGGGTTTTATATTTTCTAAGTAGGGCGTTCGGAGAAGGCAATGGCACCCCACTCCAGTACTTTTGCCTGGAAAATCCCATGGATGGAGGAGCCTGGAAGGCTGCAGTCCATGGGGTCGCTGAGAGTTGGACACGACTCAGTGACTTCACTTTTACTTTTCACTTTCATGCATTGGAGAAGGAAATGGCAACCCACTCCAGTGTTCTTGCCTGGAGAATCCCAGG
>SJYX01016806.1:47540-84685 GCA_006410675.1 Oreotragus oreotragus
TTTTTTTTTTTTTTTTTTGGATCCCACAGTGTTAAACTTAGTAAACAAAGTTTTTTCTCATTAAGAATTTCTTCACTAAGGGACTATAATAAGCTTGAAAATCTATTTATTAATGAAAACACATTGCTTAGTTATCCACTAATTACAGTCTTTCAAAGTCTAGGAAGCACCTATTAATGGGAAACAACTCAATTTAGAAAATAAAACACAATGAAATTCTGGAAGAATGAAAATACTTCACTACAAATGCTTTTGACCTCTTATCATCCCTTTAATGTTCACAAACTTTCTTGAAGACTAGGTATATGTTGACTATTACTTTCATGTTATTCACAGTTTCCAGCAGCAGCTGAACCGGATTAAATTCTCATCTTCTCAGAACTGATCTAAATATCGGTTTCCTTTGAAGTCAGTTTTAACTGTGCTTTTGGAATAGCAAAGAATTACCAGGACTATTTTCCCAATTTTCTTGACCATAGCTACAACACCTACCTTTCTGATTTTTAAAGCCATTCCAATGAGCCAAAAAGTCTGACAGGCTGAACAGAGAGACAGCTACTATATGGTTTCACTTGTGATAGCTAAAAAAAAACCCAAAAACTGAACTCATAAGACCAGAGAGTAGAAGGTAGTTATCAGGCGTTGGGGGCTGGGGAATTGGAGAGATGTTGTTAGTCGATAAATAGGTTCTTGAGATCTAATGCAAGTGATTATAGTCAACAGTGCTGGATTATAAACTTGAAAGTTGCTAAGAGACTAGATCTTAATTGTTCCCATTACAGAAAAGAAATGGTAATTATGTGACGTGATACAAGTGTTAGCTAAGACTAAGGTAGTAATTATATGGCAATACATAAATGTATCAAATCAATATGTTGTATACCTTAAATGTATACAGTGCTATTTATTGAATATATCTCAAAAATTCAGTAAAAAATAAAGAGTCTGACTGGCTTGAAATCTCTATGTGATATGATAAAGTGTGATTTTACCCTTTAAAGACAAGATAATACTCTTTATCCTCTACCATCCTATTTTCTTTGGGGGAAAAGATTAATTGCAAGGGGGTTACGTGTGCTGCCTGTAATTATGTGCTATGTGTAAGAAAAGACTAAGTCAAGTGCCCCAATACAGCTTCTTTTAAAAAATAAGACCTGACTTGAGTGGATAGAAGCAACAGTGGGAATCAGACCAAGGAAAGAAATCGACTCAGTTGTCACCACATTTTATTATGAAAGTAACAATAGCGTGAAGCAACTTAAAAAAAAGTTTAGAAACAACCTACATGTTTTCTCAGTTAGGACTCATCACTGGTCCCTGACTGAACTTTAGGAAGATTTAGGCTGAAAGAAACCAAGTGTTCAGAATGCATCGGTGAAATTATCCTTAATTTAATGATCAGAGAATAGAATCAGAAGGTTAGATGTAGCATCAAATCCCTAAAAAAAAACCTTAAAAGGCCACACTTTGTCACATCAGCTGGGACTAGATATACACTGATTTCTTTCAACCGAATTGGGTAAATATTTGACCTCCAGTGTCATTATGGTTAATGTATATTCTAGACCTCGGAGGACACAGATCGTAAGCTTTGCTTTCCAATTGGCTCCCTAATAGCCTCTGCTTCTTGGGAAAGACTGATAATATACTGTGTCCTTAACTTGGTGCAGTTCAACTCTTAGCTGTTCAATAGATAAAACAATAATGATCTCATACTTTGGTGATTGAAGTTCATGTGATTTGTAAATCAGTACATAATAATAAACTCTGGGTTAACTATTAACACTCTGAAAATATTCAGGGCTAATACCATTCTTTTATTTAATTCTAAAAAGACAGAGATGTAGAGATGTGGTTGGCTTACATACATGAATGTCCCATAGAATAAAAGTTGATGGCAATTTCATTAATATTTCTAGAACTTGTGTCTCTCTTGCAATTCCCTGTAAGGATGCAACAAACTCATCCATGTTAAATTACTCATTTTGATAACTATGTGAGAAGAAGAGGCACAGATGGTATTTCTGAGAATGACATCAAATGGCGTTTAAAATGCTCACTGGCAACATATCACATATTTATAAGTGAGTGGAAAGTCATCTTTTGGCTACATTAATGCTGCAAAAATAAACACACTTTGGTCTCTGATGCAAAGTTTAAAGTTCTCATGGCAATATGTGTTTCTTCACTTTGCTTACCAGATACAATAAAATAGTCAATATTTATCAGTCAACTGTTTGTATTAAACACCCACTGTGTGTTTAGCATCAGGTGCAATGGAACCTTAGAGAGAAAGACATTCAAGGACTTTATAGTTTAATGGGGGGGAAGGAAAAATACAAATGTGTACATGTAAACAAGCAGGGCTGGAGATGTATAAACATACACACAGTCCTGACCATCTGTGCAAAGACGGAAGTGGAAACTGACTGGAAGGATAAAGGTGGGTGGGTAGAGGGAGTGAAGCAGCTGAAATGAGGTGAGTCTTGTTTTGTCAAGGCTGTATTGGAGTTTGAACAGAACGTGTTTTCCATTTTTCAGAACATAAGTAATACACATGTGTGAATAAAATTTTTCACTCCGTTTTTGGTGCAGTGGGTAGGCAGGGGTCTGTGGGATTTGAGGGGGAACCATATCGAAGTGAGAGAAATGCCAGCGACAGTGATTTTCAACGTGTGGTCCTGACCATCAGCATCAACCTCACAGGGACACTTATTAGAAATACAGGTTCTCAGGCCTCACCCCAGACTTACTGAGAGACCCTCTGGCAGTAGTCCATCTGTCCATGTTTCCACAAGCCTACCGAGCATTCTCTTTTTGCTTTAATTAACTGATTTCTATTTGTTTGTTTAGTCTGGCCGTGCTGGGTCTTCACTGCTGCGAGGACTTTTCTCTGGTTGCGGCACCCAGGTCTGCTACCTGGTGTGCAGAGGGCCTGGATTCGATGTGTGTGCAGCTTCTCCTGTTGAGGAGCCTGGTTGCAGCGTGCATGGCTTCTGTAGTTGTGGTTGCTGGATTCTAGAGCACAGGCTCAATAGTTGTGGTGCGTGGGATTATTTACTCTTCAGCATGTGGTCTTCCCTGGTAGCTCAGTCAGTAAGGAATCTGCCTGCAGCACAGAACTGGGTTCGATCCCTGGGTCAGGAAGATCCTCTGGAGAAGGAAATGGCAACCCACTCCAGTATTCTTGCCTGGATCCTGTGTGCAGATGCTCCTGGTGGGTAGAGTCCGTGGGGTTGTGAGGTTGCAAGAGTCAGACATGACTTAGCGACTAAGCCACCACATGTGGGATCTTCCTGGACCAGGGGTTGAGCTCATGTCTCCTGCTATTGGCAGGTGGATTTTTTTTACCATTGAGGCACCAAGAAGCCCCCGCCAGATGTTCTGATGCTCCTTCATCTGAGGACCGCTGTTTCATGACGGGGTTCTGAGGCTGGAGCAAGGGCAGTATCTCTGAAATGGCAAGTCCAAAGGCTTGCTCAGTCTACTGGAGGGTTCCAGAAGATAGAAGCAGCTGGGGAGGAGGGGCAGTGGGTGAAGGCCTCAAAGCTCACCAGTGGGAACTTCGCAAGGGTTCTCCAGAGCCCTCTGAACTGTGTCAGAGCCCGGATTCTGAGCTAATGTCTTCAGAGAATTCTAACTTTTGCATTTCCTGACTTTTATGAGCATGTGGAGTGTTGTAATTCCGTGAGGCTTTTAAATGTAATTTCCTTTGCTTTTAAGGAAAAATTGAGATGGTGGGGAGGGGGTTGATAGGGGATGGGCGGTGGCTGGTAGTGAGATGGTAATAATGGAGAAAACTTTTTCAATAGGAATAAGGCTTCGGCAAAGTTATTCTGTAAAGACATTGCTGCAAAGCCTGTATACCTTTATTGAAACATAAGATAAATTAATGATAATAAAAACTAATATTCAGGTAGCTCTTATGATGTGCCAAGCGTATTTTAAAGTATTTACATACATTGATCATCAATCCTCATAGCAAGTTTTTACCTCGACCCTGTTACTGTTGCCATAGGATTGAAAGGCAACTACAGCACAGAGAGGTTAGGACACTTGCTCAAGGTTACACAGCTGGAACTGGGACTCGAACTTGGGCATTCAGACTGTGTTTTTAGCCAGTATACTGTCATGCTACAAGAACTTAAACACTACATGACAAGTATTTCTGTTTCGAAAGAGTAACTCATTGTTCTAAATTGTTTGGCATCGAGAATCAGGCTTCAGGGCCTGATGATTTTCTTGTTTAATTTTCTGGTTGGGCAGCCGAGTATTTCCTGGGTCTACCCAGTTCTCACAGAAGGTAGCCGAAGCTGACTTCTGAGTAGAGTAAATCAGTTACGAAATAAAGGTTAGGCTCAGTGCCAGAGCAAAACTTGGAAAGGCTCTGGAACCCCTCAGCCCTGAACAGTTGAGCCAGGCATCAGCAAGCCCTAAGGCTTAGAAGCTTCTAAAAGACCTAAGTCCCATGGAGAGTAGGTTTCAAGGGGGTGGAGGGAGCTAGAGGGAGGATGAATGAAGGACTCAGTAAGGTTTTAATTTTTCAAATACTGATTTCTTTGGCTGCACTGGGTCTTAGTTGCAGCAAGTGAACTGTTAGTTGGGCCATGTGGGATCTAGTCCCTGACCAGGCATCGAATCCAGGCCCTCTGCATTGGGAACTTGCACCACCAGGGAAATTTCCTTGGGTCAGTTGCTTAATATCATCTTGTCTTCTGTGGGTTATTCTCAGGACAAGAATTCACTGGTGAAGAGCTTGGGCTTTGGGGTTGGATGACAGCCTGAGTTTGAGGCCTGATTCTTTCCCTAGCTAAATGTGGAAACCTACTGGTGTACAACTGTTTATGCCTCAGTTTTCCTCACTTATAAAACACAGGTGGGGGGATTTCCCTGGTGGGCCAGTGGTTGAGACGCTGTGCTCCCAAAACAGGGTCTCTGGGTTCAATTCTTGGTCAGGGAACTAGATCCCATATGCCACAAGTAAAAAACAAACAAACAAAAAAACCCCACAAAAAACACAGGTGGTATTAGCGCTGGCCATCTATGGGGTCGCACAGGGTCGGACACGACTGAAGTGACTTAGCAGTAGTGTTGTTGAGAGGATTAAACAAATGGTACTCTTAAAGTTCTTTAAACATTACCTGGCATAGAGAAAGCACCAAACAAATGGCAATTCTTATCTTTGTTTCCTGACATATGCCTGGCACCGTTCTATAAGCTTTCAAGAATACCAGTGACCAGGTTCCACTATTTCTTTTATGACTTCGTACCTCCCATTTTGCAGGTGAGGAAACTGAGTCTCAGTGGGGCTACTCACCTGAGGTGACACAAGCAGGGAGCAGCCCAGTGACACTTTAACTAACATGGGCCTGAGCCCATGGCTTGGTTTCCTCCCCATGCCCCCACTTGCACAGGCAGCCCACACTCACCTCCACTGTATTGAAATAATTGGCTCCAGGCCCCTGGGGAAACTGATATGAATTACTGCTTCCTTCATGCTTTTAAAAGCTGGATTTGAAGTGGCTTTGAATTACTTTACTCAGACTTTCACCACTGTGGAAATCCTCCCTATTCATTGTCTTGTGGATACATCAGCACAAGAGCTGTTTGGTGGGACTTGTGATTTGCTCATGATTTTCTAGCTCCCTCATGATTGATACATGATTTGGTGACTGATAAGTGATCTGAGTCACAAATGAGGCTTTCTCTGAGGGAACAAAATTGTGATGCAACAGTCACATTCCCTGACACTTCTCACACTTAACATACTGTCACTAACATATTGACATTGTGAACTTGGAGCTCTGTGCCTACTGTTTACATATGAAGGACCAGTTGATCCAGATCAGGAAAGAGGTCTTCTATGACCTCTGACGTCTTGCTGAACCTGGGTTGCTATCAAGGTCACTGCTAGACACAGCACTCACCTCCTGTTGCTGCAAATTTAATTTGTTATTCTCTGACTAGTTGTTCAACAGTTTGGACTTTAGTAGATTGCTTTCTTTCCTTGACTGATGTCTTACTGTGTCTGTGTCAGACACGGCTGAGAAATATCGGGGACCTCAAAATAAGTGCCCTAGATGTGTTGTCAGAGACTGAAATTCAAAGGGTATATTAATGAATGTTTAGCTCATATATGTGCATGTTTTACTGCTATTTACACAGCAAATCTTTTGATTTTATAATATTTAAAGTATATTGCATACCAAGAAAACACAGAAACAAGAAATAAAATGCACAATACCAATGACTATGCTGCTGTTTCAGTCGTGTCCGACTCTGTGCGACCCCATAGACGGCAGCCCGCCAGGCTCCCCCGTCCCTGGGACTCTCCAGGCAAGAACACTGGAGTGGGTTGCCATTTCCTTCTCCAATGCATGAAAGTGAAACGTGAAAGTGAAGTTGCTCAGTCGTGTCCAACTCTTCGCAACCACATGGACTGCAGCCCACNTGCTACAAGAACTTAAACACTACATGACAAGTATTTCTGTTTCGAAAGAGTAACTCATTGTTCTAAATTGTTTGGCATCGAGAATCAGGCTTCAGGGCCTGATGATTTTCTTGTTTAATTTTCTGGTTGGGCAGCCGAGTATTTCCTGGGTCTACCCAGTTCTCACAGAAGGTAGCCGAAGCTGACTTCTGAGTAGAGTAAATCAGTTACGAAATAAAGGTTAGGCTCAGTGCCAGAGCAAAACTTGGAAAGGCTCTGGAACCCCTCAGCCCTGAACAGTTGAGCCAGGCATCAGCAAGCCCTAAGGCTTAGAAGCTTCTAAAAGACCTAAGTCCCATGGAGAGTAGGTTTCAAGGGGGTGGAGGGAGCTAGAGGGAGGATGAATGAAGGACTCAGTAAGGTTTTAATTTTTCAAATACTGATTTCTTTGGCTGCACTGGGTCTTAGTTGCAGCAAGTGAACTGTTAGTTGGGCCATGTGGGATCTAGTCCCTGACCAGGCATCGAATCCAGGACCTCTGCATTGGGAACTTGCACCACCAGGGAAATTTCCTTGGGTCAGTTGCTTAATATCATCTTGTCTTCTGTGGGTTATTCTCAGGACAAGAATTCACTGGTGAAGAGCTTGGGCTTTGGGGTTGGATGACAGCCTGAGTTTGAGGCCTGATTCTTTCCCTAGCTAAATGTGGAAACCTACTGGTGTACAACTGTTTATGCCTCAGTTTTCCTCACTTATAAAACACAGGTGGGGGGATTTCCCTGGTGGGCCAGTGGTTGAGACGCTGTGCTCCCAAAACAGGGTCTCTGGGTTCAATTCTTGGTCAGGGAACTAGATCCCATATGCCACAAGTAAAAAACAAACAAACAAAAAAACCCCACAAAAAACACAGGTGGTATTAGCGCTGGCCATCTATGGGGTCGCACAGGGTCGGACACGACTGAAGTGACTTAGCAGTAGTGTTGTTGAGAGGATTAAACAAATGGTACTCTTAAAGTTCTTTAAACATTACCTGGCATAGAGAAAGCACCAAACAAATGGCAATTCTTATCTTTGTTTCCTGACATATGCCTGGCACCGTTCTATAAGCTTTCAAGAATACCAGTGACCAGGTTCCACTATTTCTTTTATGACTTCGTACCTCCCATTTTGCAGGTGAGGAAACTGAGTCTCAGTGGGGCTACTCACCTGAGGTGACACAAGCAGGGAGCAGCCCAGTGACACTTTAACTAACATGGGCCTGAGCCCATGGCTTGGTTTCCTCCCCATGCCCCCACTTGCACAGGCAGCCCACACTCACCTCCATTGTATTGAAATAATTGGCTCCAGGCCCCTGGGGAAACTGATATGAATTACTGCTTCCTTCATGCTTTTAAAAGCTGGATTTGAAGTGGCTTTGAATTACTTTACTCAGACTTTCACCACTGTGGAAATCCTCCCTATTCATTGTCTTGTGGATACATCAGCACAAGAGCTGTTTGGTGGGACTTGTGATTTGCTCATGATTTTCTAGCTCCCTCATGATTGATACATGATTTGGTGACTGATAAGTGATCTGAGTCACAAATGAGGCTTTCTCTGAGGGAACAAAATTGTGATGCAACAGTCACATTCCCTGACACTTCTCACACTTAACATACTGTCACTAACATATTGACATTGTGAACTTGGAGCTCTGTGCCTACTGTTTACATATGAAGGACCAGTTGATCCAGATCAGGAAAGAGGTCTTCTATGACCTCTGACGTCTTGCTGAACCTGGGTTGCTATCAAGGTCACTGCTAGACACAGCACTCACCTCCTGTTGCTGCAAATTTAATTTGTTATTCTCTGACTAGTTGTTCAACAGTTTGGACTTTAGTAGATTGCTTTCTTTCCTTGACTGATGTCTTACTGTGTCTGTGTCAGACACGGCTGAGAAATATCGGGGACCTCAAAATAAGTGCCCTAGATGTGTTGTCAGAGACTGAAATTCAAAGGGTATATTAATGAATGTTTAGCTCATATATGTGCATGTTTTACTGCTATTTACACAGCAAATCTTTTGATTTTATAATATTTAAAGTATATTGCATACCAAGAAAACACAGAAACAAGAAATAAAATGTACAATACCAATGACTATGCTGCTGTTTCAGTCGTGTCCGACTCTGTGCGACCCCATAGACGGCAGCCCGCCAGGCTCCCCCGTCCCTGGGACTCTCCAGGCAAGAACACTGGAGTGGGTTGCCATTTCCTTCTCCAATGCATGAAAGTGAAACGTGAAAGTGAAGTTGCTCAGTCGTGTCCAACTCTTCGCAACCACATGGACTGCAGCCCATCAGGCTCCTCCATCCACAGGATTTTCCAGGCAAGAGTACTGGAGTGGGGTGCCATTGCCTTCTCCATCAATAACTATAGATACCTAGAAATAGAGACTGTGTTAGACTTTTTGTTATCAGGTTGAAACATATAAAATTGCCAATAGACACTATATTTGGCCTATAAAAACAGGTTGCCCCTTAGGGGAACAAAGGAGTTTAAATTAAGTGAGAAACAAAGATTAAAAAACATAAAAATGAAAGCCCCCTCCCACCCTCCATATACTACCAAGACAAATGATAACTATCTGAGGAATTTTTGCTAGAATATTGAGCAAAATCTTTACCAGAGAGGGGTAGGAAATCTTCATAATTTGGAAAAAATGAATTTGATAAAATATCAGAGGAAAAACAGTATCGGGGAGGCACTGATTGAACCCATCTGAGTCTCAGTTTTCTCATTTGAAATAAGCATGGAATTTGAAAAGCAACTCTCCGTGAGCCAGGATGCTCCAAAATAGATAGGAAGAAAAACTTGAAGCTGTATGGAAAAGGCAGATCAATTTGGGATTAATATCATTATTTATATTCCCAAGGTCTGGTTAAGCTTCATATTAAACAGAAGCACTCCTAAATTGCTACATTCCAGAGGATTTTGGATATACATAAGTTTCATTCTTGTTGTTGTTTAGGCACCAAGTCATGTCTGACTCTTTGCGACCCCATAGACTGTAGCCTGCCAGACTCCTCTGTCCATGGGATTCCCAGGCAAGAATAGTGGAGTGAGCTGCCATTTCTTTCTCCAGGGGATCTTCCTGACCCAGGGATCGAACCTGCATTTACTGTTTGGCAGACAGATTCTTTACCACTGAGCAACCTGGGAAAGCCCACACAGGTCTCATGCCCATCAACAAAAAAAGAATAAAAAGAAAGGAAAAAAGAAAAAAAATCCATCTGTAGATTTGACTAAAAACAGGAGGTTATCCTTGTCATCCTCAGCCTTGAAAACATCTTTCCCTGTCTCAGTGTGGCAAATATACCCTCAGCCTCCTCAGAGTATATAGGAGGGCTCTGGACAAGAGGGAGCCTTTTCTGGGTAGTTAATAAGCCAATCAGGTAATAGCATTTTACAGATGCTCTGATGGCTCAGCAGGTAAAGAATTCGCCTGCAGTGTAGGAGACACAGAAGACACTAGTTTGATTCCTGGATCGGGAAGATCCCCTGGAGAAGAAATGGCAACCCACCTCAGTTTTCTTGCCTGGAGAATCCCATGGACAGACCAGCCTGGTGGGCTAGAGTCCACTGAATTGCAAAGAGTTGGACATGACTGAGTGACTAAGCACTGGGAGAGAAGCAAACTCTCCTGGGATATATCCTGATAATGTCAATATTTTTTTTAGCAAGCCCATCAGTAAGGACTAAGATTAGTTCTTCAAATGGGAACAGGATCCCTATTCAAGAATGTGGCACAATGCTAACAGGTAACATTTCCAAAATACCAATAATATGCCAGAAACTCTTCCAAGTGTTTTAAAGGCATTAATTCTCTTAATCTTAATAACTCTGAGTTCAGTACTACTTATACAGATAACAAAACTGAGGCACTGTTGGGAGGTAAATGTTGACAGTCCCCATAGAATGGATTAGGAAAAGCTGGACAACCTAAGGAGGAGAGAAAATTCACAAGGAAAGAAGCATAGTTTTAGCTGGGAATAGTGGGAGGAGTTGGATGTTTTTATCTTAATTGCACTGATTTATTTAATAGAACAATAATTCTATACGTCATTTAATTATATTACACACACATACACACACGCGCACACACATACACACACAAAATTCTCATAATTCAGTTCAGTTCAGTCACTCACTCATGTGCAACTCTTTGCAACCCCATGGACTGCAGCACGCCAGGCTTCCCTGTTCATCACCAACTCCTGGAGCCTACTCAAACTCATGTCCATCATGTCGGTGATGCCATCCAACAATCTCATCCTCTGTCACCCACTTCTCCTTCCACCTTCAATCTTTCCCAGCATCAAGGTCTTTTCCAGTGAGTCAGTTCTTCACACCAGGTGGCCAAAGTATTGGAGTTTCAGCTTCAACATCAGTCCTTCCAATAACATTCAGGACTGATTTCCTTTAAGATTGACTGGTTTGATCTTGCAGTCCAAGGGACTCTTAAGAGTCTTCTCCAATATCACAGTTCAATTCTTTGGTACTTAGCTTTCTTTATAGTACAACTCTCACATCCATACATGACTACTGGAAAAACCATAGCTTTGACTAGATGGACCTTTGTTGGTAAAGTAATGTCTCTGTTTTTAAATAAGCTGTCAAGGCTGGTCATAGCTTTTCTTCCAAGGAGCAAGTGTCTTTTAATTTCATGGCTGCAGTCATCATCTGCAGTGATTTGGGAGCCCCCCAAAAGATAAAGTCTCATACTGTTTCCATTGTTTCCCCATCTCTTTGCCATGAATTGATGGGGCCGGATGCCATGATCTTCATTTTCTGAATGTTGAGCTTTAAGCCAACTTTTTCACTCTCTCTTTCACTTTCATCAAGAGGCCCTTTAGTTCTTCTTCACTCTCTGCCATAAGGGTGGTGTCATCTGCGTATCTGAGGTTATTGTTTCTCCCTCAGTCTTGATTACGGCCTGTGCTTCATCCAACCCAGAATTTTGCATGATGTACTCTGCATATAAGTTAAATAAGCAGGGTGACAATACACAGCCTTGACGTACTCCTTTCCAGGTCCAGTTCTAACTGGTGCTTCTTGACCTGCATACAGATTTCTCAGGAGACAAGTCAGGTCTTCTGGTATTCCCATCTCTTTAAGAATCTTCCACAGGTTGTTATGATCCACACAGTCAAAGGCTTTGGCATAGTCAATAAAGCAAAAGTCTCATACTCAGCTCTTCTGTCATTTTCATAAATCATAAGATTATAAGCCTTTCCAGGTATTGTTAGAGGTAGCTAACTGGACAACTGGGGCCACACCTGATATCACAGTATCAGTGCTGGGTTTGGTGTCCTTCCAGCCATGATTAAAATCCCAACTTCACTGTTCATCAGCTGTGTGACCCAAGTAAATTGCCTAATGTCACTCATATATAAAAAAGTCTTAATAGTACCTACTTCACAGAGCTGCTGGGAGGTTTAAATGAGATCATATGAGTAGTTAGCATAGTACCTAACACATAGCAGATGCTTAAGTAACAGTGACAACAGTAGCTATTTCTAGAATCACCTAACAAAGTAAGCCAACTCCTTTCACAGTGCTCAGTTTCCAGGTTTAACTGGATGTGACACCTTATGAACTTGTTTCTCAAGGTACTTTAGTGCACCTAACAGATAGATATATACTTAAAGGAGTGAACTGATTCATTATCTTGCTAATTTTATGGGCCAATCAAATGGGATCTATACCTATCCTGGGAATGCAGTGATAAAGGCCATGCTGCTAAGCTGAGATTTTTGGTGGGGCAGCTCTTCCCGTCAGATGCCTCTGCTAGACTTCCCTTTGCCTTTTCCACCCCTGTGCCTGAAGCCAGAGCTATGTGTATTTTCCTTCCCAGTGTTCTCATACACTGACTTTTTTTTCACCTACTAAAATGTAGTAAGCTTAAGAAAAGTTCAATTAAAATGAAACATAAATATTTTCTTTCTTACTGTGTCATTAAAAACTCTCCCCTCACATCCCAAGTTCCTTGGCATCCACCCAAAGGAAATGTTTTACCCTCTTGGCCCCCAGTGTGTAAGGCATAGAGGAAAAAGATCTGCTTAGTCTGTCTCGACGGGATCCTTGCATGGGGAGAGAAGCAAAGGTTTCCAAGGAATGGAAAAGAGAGCATGAAGTAGGAAAGTAAGCCAAGAGAAAAAAGATGGAGCATTAAAGCTAAGAGGCGGCGAGAAGAAAATGATTTCATAACACAAGTCTAGAATGGACAGTTTCTGGAAGATAGTATCGTACCCTGCATTTCTGCATCAAAGGTATAAAGCTTACCATTAGGTGCTGACCTCCTCCAGGAGGGAATCCAATATAGCATTATCCCTGAGTATTTCTGGTGGAGTCTAAAGCCCAGTGGTATTCAACATAGCTAGTACTTTAAGTTTATGTTATGAGTTAATAGATCATCTTTACCAGCAGCAATAGCACTATTATTTATTGAACATTTAATATGTGCTATGAAGCTAACAAAGATTAGTCTCTTTAATCCTTAAAAGAATTTTGTGAGCTAGAGGTGATTATAATCCCAGCTTTAAAGATGGTAAATTTAGGGAGGTTACAATTAGTTGAAATTGATCCCGTATTTTAATCCCAGCAGCTGGACTCCAGCACTTGTGCCCTGTATCTTATTTGATTTATGATCCATGTTGTTGGACAACTTTTCAAAGTTCTTCCTTTTGTAACCTCTCTCCCTCCTCCTCCTCCTCTTAATCTTCTGCCTTCCTCTGTTTACATGGCTCCCATTCGAAGAGTCAGGTTACATTTTGTAAATGGTGGATCATCCAATTCTGTTTCCTATCACAGAGCTAAGGTATTCCTACCCGTCATCTTTCCAGTAGTCACTAATCCAGTGGAATCATTATCCCTCTCCAGAAAAAATTCAAATAGAGGGAACTGCTCCATCTAGAGTTCCAGCTTGCAAATAAGATTACTTACTTTCACTTAGTGCCCTGCCTCCCCTCCCTAGCAGCCTTTACCTTGTCTAAACATTAGGCTTTTATTCCAGGTTTGGCCCCAAATAAACTGATCTATGGTGGCATGCATGGCAAGCAGCTTCCTGTGGTTATTGGGGGAGCAGCACATTCCTTTTCATCTTCTCTCTTCTAAACAAATATATTTCTGTTTCAATCTTTCTTCCCATGTGCTGAATGCTCTCTTTTTCTTTCTTTCATCCATTTGGCATGTCAATTTCTGTTCTGCTCACATTAAAGTAATAGAGTCAAAACTAAGGTGAGGATGGGCGATTACTTTACAATGTGCTTATTTTATTTTTTATTTTTTTTAATACAAATTTATTTTAATTGGAGGCTAATTACTTTACAATATTGTATTGATTTTGCCACAATGTATTCATTTTAATCAGCCTGCCCTTAAATTCATGTAGAAAAATTTCATCCTGAGAAGTGACACAGGGCAGCTGAAATTCACATAAGAGTTTCTCTGATATTTATCTGTTGGGGAGTTTAACACATAAAGAGGACATAGAGGTTTTTTGTTTTTGGTCTTTTTTTTTTTTTTACTTTCAAGGTCCAATTGCAAATAAAATTAAATCCCTGACCCTTAAAAGCAGTGGCTTCAAGTGGTTATATATGATCATAATGTCTCTGTAGTTGTGAGGTAACTGTGTGATTTTGAGTAGTTAATTTCTCTGTGGCTCAGTTTCCTCATCTATGAAATGAAGACAATCAAAATAACTACCTTTAGGGTTGTCATGACAAATAAATTATAAATATAACTTAAAAACTTTACCTAACATTGGAAATTCAATGTGTTACCTATTATTATCATTCATTTAAAACGCTAGAGTTTTTCTTATTTTAGTAGTGTCAATTTGTCACTCAAATTCTTCCTTCCTTCGTTCTTCCCTTCTTTCTTTCCTTTTCACCCTCCCTTCCTCCCTCCCTCTCTCCCTCCCATCCTTTCTGCCAAATGTATTTGTTTAGCAGTGTCTGGTATGTGCCAGACACTGTGCTAGGCTCTGGAATATAATGGTAAGGAAAAAGAGATAGTGTCCTTACCTTTAAAGATCATATAGTGTAGTGAGGAGACCAGGCAGAAATTAAACAATCAAATAAAATTATATAACTGTCTTGTGATACATTCTGTGAAGGGTTCATGAGCCGATTGATGTCAAGGGAGTTTGAAGCATGGGGATTTGCCCTAACCAGGGAGAATGGGGTGTTGCCTAAGAGTCCTTCAGGAGCTGATATGAGTTAAGAGCTACAAGTTGAGTAGAAGAGACAACTTGGCAAAGCAGGGAGCAAGCAATGTTTCAGGCGGGGGAACCTGGGTGAGGAGAGCAGAGGGAGTGAGGAGCGGGGAATATGATGCCACAAGAAAAGGGAAACGGGTGGGAGGCACAGATTACACAGAGCACTCTCTCAGCCAAATCCACTAGCTAAGTGTTTGGAGCAACGGGGAGCCAGAGAAAAAAATTTAAGCTAGGTTGTATGTGTATGTGTGGGGGTATTTAGACTTTAGTGGTTTTATTTGAGTTTCCAAAAGAGTACTGTGAATGAATTACCATGAACTAATACTGTGAGTTAATGAGTTGCTGTGAATTAATATAAAGAAAGATTTGGAGGAGTCTAAATAGGATGTGAGAGACCATATGAAAGGCTATTGCAGTAAACTATGAGAGATGACATCAGCTTGCACTACCATCGTGGTGGCCAAGGTGGAATGATGTGGAAGAATATGAGTAGCATTTAACAAATAAAATTCCTAACATTTGGAGATGGATGAGCTAGGCAGGAAGAGCTGGGTGCCATGGCATGACTTCATTAATCCTAATGAGACTGAACATTTTCCCTTTTGTTTCCCTCCAGTACCCAAGAAGCATAGACTGGTATAATATGTGGGGTCTTTATAAAGTTGGAATTGTCAACAGACCTGAAATATTTGAGAAAAGCCTCTTAGTATGCTGGTTAGCCAAAATAATAGAGGAAGTTGACCTTCAACCTTTGTCTTTGTTTTGTTCCAGCTGCAGAAATCATTTCTGGTTGCTCTCTGACTCGAGTAAACAACACTCCCTGTCACCTTATCCCTTTGACAGTTGATTCCACTTCTATATTTTCACTGGGACATGATTCTCACTGACAGTAGAAAGTTCAGCACCCAGACCTGCAGCTGTGAAAATACTTGCTCCTCTCCAGAACTATTAGTACTTCTGGGAAACCCGTTACAGTGCCAACCACTCTCTGGTCCTGAAGTGACCCTGTTATTTTGGGAGGTAGTAAAGGAAATGATATTTTAAAAACCCCAAGTGGTGCTCTCTTTGGACACTGAAAGGTGTAAGTGATAAAAGGCTCACTATACTTAAAGACAAGGGGTGAACGGGTGCTGATACTCCCCAGACTCTTTCTATGTGTCAGCAAAATAGATCTGAGCTCAGTAAAATAACCCAGGACCGAAGCAGTTTCTTCAGTTGATTAATTAGACAAGAGGTGGTCAATTTAGAAAAACTAGCTACCTTCTTCTGTCCCTGCTTTAAAATTTTTATTACAAACAAAACACAATCCTTAGGCAGATTTAAGAGCACAGGAGGAAGCCTGCTAGATTTTGAACTGCTGTCGGCAGAGCCTATGTTTTATCTTCATCTCCAGTCACATCCATGGTGCTTATCAAATAGTAGATACTCAATGAATGTTGGTTGGATAAAGGATTCCCATGTGTTTCCATGGGTATTTACATGATAGAGTGAGTTAATCATTTTTTGCCCCAGTCTGTAGAGATGGGTGCTACCTGTACTCCCTTTTATTTTGAATACTATTTAGCTACAAGGATGTTCTAAAATGAGATTATAAGGAAATTGGTTTCGGTACAATTTTACACATACAGATGGATACACTTGCTGACTAGGTGCAGCTATGGATGTTCTCCTTGGAAGATGCTTTTGCAACCTAAATTGCACTAGGATGAGGCTACTGATGTGGGAGGAAGGGAAAGTAAGATAAAATTCACACCTTAATTTCTAGACAGGTTTGATTTTTTAAAAATGAATTCCAAGTGCTTCTTGTATACCTGGCATGGGCAAAGGAGATTTACCAATGATCTGTGATTTAAAATGGCCCAGAACAGGTCCAGTGGTTCCCCTGTCCTTGGAAGTAGGTGGTTTAGCCTCTTGATGGCTGCCCTGTACCTCCCCACCATCAGCTTCGTAGGCAAGGGCTCCATTCCTCCTGGTCTGTCCTGTTGGAACAGGTTCTTTATCTCCATTTTTATACTACTCTAGTCTTCTTGTTGCTAGATTACTCTGTTAAGTAAGTAAGTAAGTTAAGTCGCTCAGTCGTGTCCGACTCTTAGCGACCCCATGGACTGTAGCCCACCAGGCTCCTCCGTCCATGGGATTCTCCAGGCAAGAATCCTGGAGTGGGTTGCCATTTCCTTCTCCAGGGGATCTTCCTGACCCAGGGATCGAACCTAGGTCTCCTGTATTAGAGGCAGACGCTTTAACCTCTCTGTTACTGGTTCTCAAATTGTGGTTGTCAGATCAGCAGTATTAGCATCGTCTTGAAGCTTATCAGAAATGAAAATCCTTGGGCCTCACCCTGGACCTACTCCAGAAGAAACTGGGACCAGCAATTTAAAAAAATTATGTATTTATTTGTTTAGATTTTTGGCTATGCTAGGTCTTTGTTGCTGCAGGGGCTTTCCTCTAGTTGCAGTGAGCAGGGGCTATTCTTTGTTGCAGTGTGCAGGCTTCTCAATGTGATGACTTTTGTTGCCAGGCATGGACTCTAGGGCAACAGGTTTTAGTAGCTACAGTATGTGGGCTCAGTAGTGGCTGCTCCTGGGCTCTAGAGCATAGGCTTAATAGTCGTGGTGCAAGCACAGGTGTGTAGGATCTTCCCAGATCAGGGACTGAACCCATGTCTCCTGCATCGGCAGGTGGATTCTTTACCACTGAGCCACAGGGAAGCCCAGAGGCCCGTGAGTTTTAACAAACTCACTTGTGACTCAGCTGGTAAAGAATCTGTTTGCAGTGCAGGCGACCTGGGTTCAATCCCTGGGTTGAAAAGATCCCCTGGAGAAGGGAAAGGGTACCTACTCCAGTATTCTGGCCTGGAGAGTTCCATGGACATATAGTCCATGGGGTCGCAAAGAGTCAGACATGACTGAGTGACTTTCACCTTAAACTCAAATGTGAGAACCACTGCTGATATAAAGCTAATTTCTGAGCATACCACCTATTTGTTTGCGTGGTATATGATTTAAGTGTGTGTGTAATGTTTTCAGATATTGCTCTTCCCCTGATCCTGTAGAACTCCACATCTCTCCTAGTGCATGCCACACCATTCCTTTGTGTTTCAATAGCATCCCTCATCACAACTAGGTAGTAACAACCAGGGAAATCTAACTAGTCTTTTAGTCTTTCTGCAACCTCCCTGGGCAAAGCACAGGGCCTGGGATATAATGCATACTAAGTAAATGTGGCCAATTTAACCATAAAGTAAAATATTTATCTGACCTTTGAAGCTTGATGGTATGACATCAGTACTAGGAATGAGTCCTTTCCAGTGTGGTTTTCTAATATTATTGTAGAGAATATTAAACTGGAGGTAGGAGACTTGAGCCAGACCAGTCTTCTTGGTGACTTCTAAGACTTAGGAAGGCATTTAAGGGCTTTGCTTCCATTTCTTTCATCTATAAAGTGTCAGTAACAATATCTATGGACAGAGCTGTAGTAAGGACCAAATGCAACAGCACATGTTATCAAATACAATAGCACTATAAAGGACATTAAGAACAACCTTTAAAGAGAAAATTCCATTTTTATATTATCCAGAGGGTCTTTCTTTCAAGGTCACACTAAGTTTTTGTTTTTTTTTTTTTTAAGGGGTAACTGTATTCTACTACTACTAAGTCACTTCAGTCGTGTCCGACTCTGTGCAACCCCATAGACAGCAGCCCACCAGGCTCCCCCGTCCCTGGGATTCTCCAGGCAAGAACACTGGAGTGGGTTGCCATTTCCTTCTAATCACTTGATATTTGAAGCAAGAAAATATAAATGCTTTGTACCACTTGTCTATTCTTACTTGCTGATGAGACATCAGCATTACTGCCAAGCTTTTAGGCTTTGAAGGGATTTCAAGCTTTATCTTGATTTAATGGTTGAAAAAAACAATCAACCAAAGGTACATTTTCTAAGAGCATGTCTGGACCTACCCATTAGAAGAGTGTGAGCTACTGTTCTATCAAAACTAATTAAACCTTGAATGTATAACCAACTCTCAATTACCAAGGTTAATGGGACTACATGCATACATAATTATATCTTACATTTATATAGTGCTTTTAACTTCTTCAAAGCACTTTTCACTGTATTGCATATATAACAAAGATGGATTCTTTTTTTAATCCACAAATATAAGGTGAAAAAGAAATCTTGGAATCAATAATTTCAACTTTGTACCTTTCCAAAGCTATTAGAACTAGTAAAATTGTTTAGTAGGACTTTCATTGCTCTACTCTCTTCCTGACACTTCTCAACTAAAGGCAAGAAATGACTGAAAGATTTGAAGGACTCTCCAGAGGAAAGGAACTCAAGAAGGAGAGGCAGGCAAGGACCTGAGCCATCCACAGACTAGCTCAGAAGTACCAGGGTAATTAAGAATAATGGACTATATATGTGATTATACCCATAAGAAAGAGATGAAAAAGCATAGGAAATGATGCATGAGTAACAATATTTACAGGGCTCTTGTCATTGTCATTCAGTCTACAAGCATTATTGAACACCTACTGTATGCCAGTTACTTTCAAAAAGGGAATGGATATAGCAACGAATAACCCAGGCAAGACTGCTACTGTCATGGAGATGGCCTTTTTGAATGGCAAAGACTGACGATAAACAAGATTGTAAATAGACAAATCAGATAATTTCAGGTAGCACTACGCACTGTGAAGTCCATAAACACCAAAATGTTGTAGAGAGAGCCTTAGGAAGGCTGCACTATTTTAGACTGGGTAGCCAGGGAAGGCCTTTCAGGATATTTGAGGTACATCCTGCAAAAGGACCCCACCTTGTGTAGGTCTGCCAAACAGAATGATGGAGCAGGTGAACCCATCAGGCTCAGTGTTAGAGGGAGGGCCAGGCCCCCCCACTTCTGTGGTTGTTCGTTTTGTGTCGTTTTATGGATATCCCTAAAATCTCTCCAGGAGCCCTAATGTTTTGCCTCTACAATGGAGGTTACTAATTCTGATCACCTTGACAGGGGTGCTCTGAGGAATAATGGGTAAACAATTGTGAGGAGCTATATACATGCTAAATAATGATCACAGTAATAACCTTTTATTAAAGTCAGCACTGTGATAGGCAGCTCACACTCGGATGCCCTGGCAAATGTGGAAATCGATGTGGCTGCTCCCTGCACACCCCAGCACCTTCCTTTAAAATAGAAAAAATAAATGAGCCGATGATCATGATATTCAAAGTGGTTAGTGATCAAATAACTGTCTTGAGAGAAAGCTGGTGTGTGAAGTGTAAAATAGGAGTATAGAGATAATGGCACACTCCAGCCCAGAGCAGGTAGAGGGGAGCTGGTGAATGTAACTGGATGCTGCTGGTACACATGCCACCCGCTGCAGGGTGGTAATTCTAACCTCATCAGGATGAGGCACTGCCACCACCAAAAGCACTGGCAGACGGAAAGTGGGATGAGAAAGAGCCGGATCAGCAGCATCTCTGCCAGCAGCCCCATCTGGCCCTCTTGGCCTTGGCAAGCCTCCCCGGGGGGAGAACTGAGAACCCAGCACCAAGGGGCCCTACCTTGGAAGGGCACCAAGGAAGCAGGGAGAGAGGGAGGGAGGCAGGGAACAAGTGTTGCATTTTTTCCTTTCTTGAAAGATCCCAGTTCCAGGAAAGGCTTCAGTTGTCTTTTTACCGGAGCCTCCTACACAGTTACAGATAGGAATCCACTCCCTAGCTGCTCCTCTTCCTTCCTTGTAAATCTCTCTCCAAAATATAACTTTAATAACACAGAAGCATTCTTTTCTTGTGGGTCCTAGCATCTCTTTGATATAAATCTAGATGTTTCCAAACTTTTTTTTCTTGTCTCCCACCTCATATTGGCACACATATTGTGTGAAAAACATGCGTACACACACACAAACATACATGCACACACATATACCCACACTTAACCTAAATCCTTTGTTAAGCCCCGGCTTGGCTATTATGCAGTGTCTATGGAATGTTGGTCACATAGTGGAAAAGTTTAAATTATTGTTGCTGCTTCTCTGAAAAGCAGAAAAAGAGAAACGTTAATGATAAAAAAAAAAAGAAAGAAAAAGAAAGAAACCACTCATTTTAAGGCTGATATTAAACACTTTGGTTCATATTGATTGAGTAGGTCACCCCCACCTTAGGACAAGTAGAGTGAAGGTGATCTTGGAGGTGCTAAAAGCCCCCAGTACATACTTCACTTTTTGAGACTTGACTAGAAATTAGGGATGTTAAAAAATATGATAAGACAACCCTAGATTTCATGAAATTATTAAGCCGGGGTGGAAAGCATCAAGGTCCTCACAAAAAGCTAATTGATTTTAACCAAATGGAGAAAATGTTAAATGTTAAACAGCCTGGTATGTTATATCTGAATTACTTTGGGTGGACATGCTGCCTGGTACATAGTAAGTGCTCAGTAAATTTTCTGTACATAAGTGAGGCACTTCCATCCACCAAGCGTCTCAGACTACGCAAACCTGAACTCCTTTATTTACGTATACCGTTTCTTTAAGTGCTTTGTTTTCCAAACTAGTGAAAGAATCTAGGGAGAGCTGTCCTCAAGAAACGTGATCATCTTCATGGCCAAATCAGTCTGAATTAAGTTTTTTCATTAGCAGGACTGCCTAAATGGCTCCCAGATTTTGTTTGGTGTTTTTAATGGCTTATTGATAATGGACTGGTAATAAAGTGGGAGATAATATCAGAAGGAGGGAAAGCACCTGCTCAGATGCTGCACTTTTTAAATTAAGCTAACTCATACTTAACCACATTTAGTGTCAGACTCCAAGGAATGGTTCCCAGTTATTGTCTTAGATCCTTTATTTCACTTTATTATTATTTTTTCAAATCTTTATTTCAGCTTTGTCTGGCATTTGACTTTCTTAACTCCATTTTCCTCCCAGCTTCTGGCTCTGTGCTCACCCCTTTGGACTTGTTGAGTAACTGTGCCTTTCCTGCTTTCCACCTCTGGCACTCCTTTGAAAATGGGTTATGTTTATCTTCTTGCTCTTGCTACTTTTGGCTGCTTGAAACTTTTGACTCTACTCAGCCAAGTTTTGATCCCAGGACCTTTCCCTGGCTTCAACCTGTCTCAGTGGCATCTGTGCTGGGCTTAACTCCTCCAGATGTGGGCATGGGCAAGAGGAAAGACAAGCAAGGAAACAGGAAGAATATCTGGCTCAGCTTAACCTGTGCAGGGTCCTGAGGCCTTGTTGCGTGTACAATCTCTGCCTGCTTATTCCTCTTCTTATTCTCTCCTATCTTTGACTCTATGTCAGTTTTTATTAAGTCTCCACCTGCTAACTGGCTGATCCTCCTTTAGTATCCCTTTATAGGACTTAAATGGGAATGAGAGTAAGTGATATCCTTTAGGCAAAATAAATTTGATAGTCAGGAGTAATTGCTGAATCTCAAGTGTCTTTATAGCACTTATCAAATGCCATTTTACCACGTTAGTTGGCAAATGGCTTTGGCTTTTGACAGGTCTATTGATAGGTAAATCAATAAATGTATGTTGAATGAATGAATGCATGCATACTAGTTGTGTAGCACTGTATCAGGTACCTTAAATAAAACAAAAATATAAGACTTCATCCTTGGCTTAAGAAAGACATCTCAGGCCAATCACAACAAAACTTTTTTGAAATATCACCAAGGGCCAGACCAGTTTCACTATTTCTTCTAGAAAACAAGATGTTCTCTCTTAATGCACAAACATCTTCATCTGGGCAAAAGGGAATGAGAGCAAAGGACTGGGTCAGTTCAGTCGCTCAGTCGTATGCAACTCTTTGTGACCCCATGGACTGCAGCATGCCAGGTCTCCCTGTCCACCACCAACTCCCAGAGTTTACCCAAATTCATGTCCATTGAGTGAGTAATGCCATCCAACCATCTCATCCTCTGCCATCCCCTTCTCCCGCCCTCAGTCTTTCCCAGCATTTGTCTTTGCAAATGAGTCAGCTCTTCACATCAAGTGGCCAAAGTATTGGAGTTTCAGCTTCAACATCAGTCCTTCCAATGAACACTCAGGACTGATCTCCTTTAGAATGGACTGGTTGGATCTCCTTGCAGTCCAAGGGACTCTCAAGAGGTAGGGTAGGGCAGTAATAGACACCTGTGAGCTAATGACCTATGGAATTTGGATCTTTTATTACCATCAGTGGATTTTTTACATTGCATCCTTGAGGAAGTATAAAGATAATACATAAAAATAATGTGTATAGATAAACGAATATAATGGAGTGAGCACCCATAGAACTGCCACCCATGTCAAGTAGTACAACTTTGACATCAGCCCAGAAACCTCCACTCTCCTGCCTGATATAATAGTATTTTACTTGTTTTTGTTCATAATTCTTCCATCTTTGTTTTTTGTTGTTCAGTTACTCATTCATGTCCAACTCTTTGCGACCCCATGGACTGCAGCATTCCAGGCTTCCCTGTCCTTCACTATCTGCTGCTGCTGCTAAGTCACTTCAGTCATGTCTGACTCTGTGTGACCCCATAGGCGGCAGCCTACTAGGCTCCCCCGTCCCTGGGATTCTCCAGGCAAGAACACTGGAGTGGGCTGCCATTTCCTTTAGATCATAGAAAAAGCAAGAGAGTCCCAGAAAGACATTGACTTCTTTATTTACTATGCCAAAGCCTTTAACTGTGTGGATCATAACAAACTGTGGAAAATTCTTAAAGAGATGGGAATACCAGACTACTTTACCTGCCTCCTGAGAAATCTGTATGCAGGTCAGGAAGCAACAGTTAGAATTGGACATGTAACAACAGACTGGTTCCAAATCAGGAAGGGAGTATATAAAGGCTGTATATTGTCACCCTGCTTATTTAACTTATATGCAGAGTACACCATGAGAAATGCCAGGCTGGATGAAGCACAAGCTGGAATCAAGATTGCTGGGAGAAATATCAGTAACCTCGGCTATGCAGATGACACCACCCTTATGGCAGAAAGCGAAGAAGAACTAAAGAGCCTCTTGATGAAAGTGAAAGAGGAGAGTGAGAAAGTTGGCTTAAAGCTCAACATTGAGAAAACTAATATCATGGCATCTGGTCCCATTACTTCATGGCAAATAGATGGGGAGACAATGGAAACAGTGTCAGACTTTATTTTTGGGGGCTCCCAAATCACTGCAGATGGTGACTGCAGCCGTGAAATTAAAAGACTCTTTCTCCTTGGAAGAAAAGCTATGACCAGCCTAGACAGCATATTAAAAAGCAGAGACATTACTTTACCAACAAAGGTCCATCTAGTCAAAGCTATGGTTTTTCCAGTGGTCATGTATGGATGTGAGAGTTGGACTATAAAGACAGCTGAACGCTGAAGAATTGAAGCTTTTGAACTGTGGTATTGGAGAAGACTCTTAAGAGTTCCTTGGACTTCAAGGAGATCAAACCAGTCAATCCTGAAGGAAATCAGTCCCAAATATTCATTGGAAGGACTGATGCTGAAGCTGAAACTCCAATACTTTGGCCACCTGATGGGAAGAACTGACTCATTAGAAAAGATCCTGATGCTGGGAAAGATTGAAGGTGGGAGCAGAAAGGGATGATAGGGGATGCGATGGCTGGATGGCATCATTGATTTGATGGACCTGAGTTTAAGTAGGCTCTGGGAGTTGGTGATGGACAGGAAAGCCTGGAGTGCTACAGGCCATGGGGTCGCAAAGAGTTGGACACGACAAAGTGACTGAACTGAACCTTCTCCCAGAATTTGCTCAAACATCACATCCATTAATTTGATGATGCCATCTATGTAAATTTCCCTAAAAAATTTTGTCTTACTAAACTTTGAAGTCAAAATAGATTAAAAAAGAAAAATAGCAACTTGCATGCATACTCAATGTTGGGCATGAAAAAGAAACTAGATTTTTAAGTAATATTCCAAAGTATACAGTTTCTATTGCTAATCAAGATATTTACTCTTTTAAAATATTGATGTATAGTTGATTTATAATATTATATTAGTTTCAGGTGTACAACATAGTGATTCATTCAATATCTTTGTAGATTATAATCTATTTAAAATTATTACAACACAATAATCATATTTCCCTGTGCTGTAAAATATAACCTTGTAGCTTATTTATTTTATACGTAGTAGTTTGTATCTCTTCATCCCCTACTCCATCTTGCCTCTCTCCACTGGTAACCCCTAGTTTATTCTCTGTATCTGTAAGTCTGTTTTGTTACATACATTTGTTTATTTCTTAGATTCTAAATATGAAAGACATTTACTCTTTAGTCCACTTTTATGTTTGCTGTTGCCCATCACTCTACTCCTTTATACTTCAAAGGTATACTTCCCAAAGCTCCCTTTGGTGTTATACTAATGCTTTCCTGAACTCAGTGGAACTTTGAAGGATACTGAGCTCATCTTGATGAAATGGATGTTGACATTCCATGATCATCACTGTAATTATTCCTAATTTGTACTTTGCTTCAAAAAGTCTCTTCCCCTACCATTTTAAAATGGTATCTACAGTTTTAATTATACTTGACAATAAGCTTCTTTCACCACAAAATCTGTTTGATCATGTATATACCCATCATTATCTTTGAATATCCTATTTTAAAGAAATTCCATCCAGATAGAGCTCCCAAAGAGTTATAATATTAGCAATGGTGTTTTTAGCTGTTTCTATAATCGCTGTTTGTAATGATTGCAAATCACATTTGTACAAATGATTAGATGCTAGTTATCTGTCAGACTGGGCTGAAATGATCCTGTAAACCACTGTACACCAAACAAATCTACAGAGTAAAAACTGAAATGGAACTTGGATTGCATGGACAATCAAATCAGATGCTGTAGTATTAACACATACTTCAGGTCCAGAATCATCTTGCTAATCACACTTCACTTCCAAATTAATCAGCTAATGTCAATTTACATGAAGAAGAGATCTGGTGGATCCTGGTGAGATAAGATTTGGGAAGGTCAAGGGCAACAGGGAAAGCTCCTGGAGGTGATAGGATTAGCTAGAGCAAAGGACAGAAGACAAAAATGAGAAGGCTGTATTAGTAGATATCTGGACCATAAATGCTGTAGTATAAACTTACAATTTTGCCATACTGCTTTGTGAATTATTTTCCTTAATTCAGATTTTGTATTTTTCATGATATAATAAATAGTGAGATCTAGGTGAGCACCCGGGGAAGGCAATGGCACCCCACCCCAGTACTCTTGCCTGGAAAATCCAATGGACGGAGTAGCCTGGTGGGCTGCAGTCCATGGGGTCGCTAACAGTCGGACAGACTGAGCGACTTCACTTTCACTTTTCTCTTTCATGCATTGGAGAAGGAAATGGCAACCCACTCCAGTATTCTTGCCTGGAGAATCCCAGGGATGGGGGAGCCTGGTGGGCTGCCGTCTATGGGGTCACACAGAGTCGGACACGACTGAAGTGACTTAGCAGCAGCAGCAGCAGTAGCAGGTGAGCACCAAAGAATTGATGATTTTGAACTGTGGTGTTGGAGAAGAGTCTTGAGAGTCCCTTGGACTGCAAGAAGATCCAACCAGTCTATACCAAAGGAAATCAGTACTGAATATTCATTGGAGGGATTGATGCTGAAGCTGAAACTCCAATACTTTGGCTACCTGATGCGAAGAACTGATTCATTGGAAAAGACCCTGATGCCGGAAAAGATTGAAGGTGGGAGGAGAAGGGGACGACAGAAGATGAGATGGTTGGATGGCATCACCAGCTCAATGCACATAAGTTTGAGTGAACTCTGGGAGTTGGTGATGGACAGGGAGGCCTGACGTGCTGCAGTCCGTGGGTTGCAAAGAGTCGGACACGACTGAGTGACTGAACTGAACTGAATTGAACTGAGTCTCATTTTTCTGTGTGCTTGGATATGGTCAGTAGAGTGCTGTAGCTGAATCAATAGTTTCAAGCAGGGGAGATTTGAGAAACAATATTGGCAAGAACGCTTAGATCAGATTATGACAACCCTTAAAATGCTTGTATTGGACTTTATCCTTTGTAAGTCATTTAGTGTTTGTTTTTCACTGAGAGCACCTCAAGGAGAACAGTGTCTATTGGTGGTTTCTGAGGAGGAAAAGAGTTTGGCAGGGAGATTAGGTAAGACACTTAGTGTTAGTCTCTTTGCGACCCCATAGACTGTAGCCTGCCAGGTTCCTCTGTCCATGGAATTCTCCAGGCAAGAATACTGGAATGGGTAGTCATTCCCTTCTCCAGTGGATCTTTGCAATTCAGGGATTGAACCTGGGTCTCCTGCATTGCAGGCAGATTCTTTACAGTCTGAGCCACTGGGGAAGCCCCTTAGGTAAAATAATATGGCAATGGTTAAGACTGGCTTAGGCTAAGTTTTGGTATTGGATTAAAATGAAGGGGTAGTTGCAGCATTATAAGGGGGGAGAATTTGGCTTCTTTTTCTGTCTTTTTCAGCCACTTGGACTTAATATTGCTCATTCTCCTTGATTTATTTCCTTTCCCATTTATATTTTCCTTCTTCTCTTGATCCTACTTTACCATTTTTCCTCTTTTTCTTTTGCCTGGATGAAAAACTTTTTTCTTATTATTTTTTTATATGGGATGATGATTCAGTCAGTCATATATCAAATGGGAGATATGGGTAGAAATTAACCAAATGATTCACCAACTGATTATAATATGTCAGTGCTTTATAAATATATATATAAATAATATATTTATCTTTTATTTTCAGTTAGAAAGAAGGAAAGGAAAATAAAGAGCAGAATGGAGAAACGAGAGACTTCATTTTTTCCTTCATTCAAGAAGTGCTGTGTTTCCAAGAAAGAAATAGAGTCAAAGAGATAGAAAAAATACAGCAAAGTAATTTATGTTACTATAATAATAATTATTAGTTATTATATAACTGTTATAAAATAGTTATTATGTGTTATATTATTATATACTTATTATATAGTTTCCCTTTAAACTCCATGGAGTAAACTAGAGAGGCCAGCATGGGAGGCAGGAGACTAAGGTGTCCTCCATGCCCTGTTTCTGTTATGTTGTTTCTCATATCACAATGTGGAGTGTAGATTCCTATTCTTAGGCCCCAGTGACTGGCTCAACTTACAGGATGTGGTGGAAGTGACTTTCTGGGACTTCTTAGGCTAGGTTATAAGAACTCTGTGGCTTTTGGGAGATTTACTCTTGGGATGCTGCCTTTTGGAACCCAGCCATCACTTTGAGAGAAGTCCAGATCACATCGAGAAGCTGCATGTAGGTCCTCCAGTTGGCAGCGACAAATCACAGCCAGCACTTCCTGTCAGTCACAGGAGTAACTTGACATCCCACCCAATTGAGCCTACAGGTGATTGCAACCCCAGCTAACATCTGACTGTACTTCCCAGGAGACCCTGAACAAGGACTGCCCAGCCAAGCCCAGTTCACCTGCAGAACAATAAGAGACAAAGATAAGCTACCACTTTAAGCTCCTCTACTTTGGTGTGGCTTGTTATATAGCAATAAATAATTCTTTCATCAGCTGTTTGAAAGATTCATAATGTCATTCAGGATGCATGTATATTTAAATTTTTTTTCTTTTAAAGGTCACTTTATTATTCATTAGCCATGAAATTAGAATCTGAATTGATCTTGATCAGAAGTCTTAGGAACTATTTAAGCAAATATTTTAAGCACTATCATATTTTGAGTACTGGTTCAGGATAAAGCAACATAGATGTGACGAGAATATTGATTTATAATCAGAAGGTGGAGTTTGGATTCTAACTCTCTTATTCATCACTGTGTGGCAAGTTATTTAACCTAGGGCAAGTTATTTAACATCTCTGATTCCTAGTTTCCAATGCTGTAGTATATTTGAGTATTTAGTGCTGCCAGGCAAAATATAGATAGTCAATAAATTTCCATTTCTTTCCTTCTTATGAAAGTCCTCTTTTCATAAGTGAAACCATGTCAAAGCTTAACACATTATTATATAGCTTGCTAAAACTGAATATTTTTTTTATCATTTATCAAATATTTCTCTTGATAAATATTTTATAGGCTTCCATAGCATTACCTTTAGTAGTATGGTCTGCCTTACTTTTCCTGTGGGATGACTTGTTTAATAGATTTTGGGACTCATTCTATTGCTAGATTCTCACAAAGGCAATTTTGTGGCAAGCTTCTTTGGTTTTCAAGGACATGACCCTGTCTCATATCTTGAATGTGGTTTCCTATCCTAATGCAAATGTTAATATGTTAAGTGCATATCAAATAAGAATTTTAATTCAGTTCATCATATGTTTATGTATTTAAATTTAAGAATCAAATTGATATAATTGGTAGCATTACCCATTTGCTTTGATTTGAGATGCCAAGTGATTGAAAAAAATTTTAATTTAGAAGAGAATTACCTTGCTTATTTGAATTTATCATTTTTGTATAATTAGGATGAACTAATTTAATTTGCAGTTATCCTTTTAAATGACTTAAATGATATCTGCCGAGACATTCAAGACCACATGATTAGTGGAGTCGTCCTGAATATTACTCAGTCTCATAGCATTGAAAAGTATAAGTGCAACTTGTGAAACTTGGAGGTTGAAGTTTCAAGCTTGATCTTTTCTTCATTAGCATATATATTTTTTCTATTTTATACCCCTCATTTTATGCTGCTTTGTGTTTTCCAGAGGAATCACACATTACATTTGGTGATCATCCTCCTTTCCTAACTCTGTTCTGATTTTATGCCATTTTCACTCAATGTTCAGCTCACATCTCAGTTCTGCAAAGGTTAGGCTTATTACTCCTTTAGTGAGTTATGGTTGAAATCCCCAAGACAATGCTCTTTATGGAGACTGAGTTACCTTCAGTAAATACTTTTTTTTAAATGATGCATTTTAATGCGACTAAAACTTTTTGACACCACACTACTGAGTAAAGCAGCTAGAACCTATAGTTTTAGAATAGTGTTTTTCAAAATGCAGGTCTTGACCCATTAGTAGATTATAAAAGTAATCCTTCAGATTGTGACAAGCACTTAAAAACAATGGAACTATGTAGAATAGATAATACTAAAATGCATTATATGTAATAAGGGTACATAAAGTTTCATAAAACTTTTGTATTAGTTTTGTGTGTGTATATGTACTGGTTTATCATTAAAAATTATTCCATATATTTTTGCAAGTTTCTGTCTAAAGTGTTTGAAAGCTACCCCCTTGAGTTTAATGCTATCTGGAGAAGGAAATGGCAACCCACTCCAGTGTTCTTGCCTGGAGAATCCCAGGGACAGAGGAGCCTGGTGGGCTGCCGTCTATGGGGTCACACAGAGTCGGACACGACTGGTGACTTAGCAGCAGGAGGCCCCTTAGCAGCAGCTGCAGAAGCAATTAAAAAATATAGCAGTTTAAAATGAAGCCCCCCAAATGTATTTGAAATATAAAAGTGTAGATAGCCTTCAGTTACATATTTTAAAGGGATCGGAAGCTACTTTTTCCTAAGAAGCCTAGCACTAGCATAAGTGGGCATTTTTCAAAGGGTCAACATACAGTTATCACTAATAAATGATGCATACTAAGTCACTTCAGTCATATCCGACTGTTTACAACCCACTGGACTGCAGCCCCCCAGGCTCCTCTGTCCATGAGATTCTCCAGGCAAGAATACTGGAGTGGGTTGCTGTGCCCTCCTCTAGGGGATCTTCCCAATCCAGGCATCGAACCCATGTCTCTTATGTCTCCTGCATTGGCAGGTGGGTTCTCTACCACTACTGCCACCTGGGACCCAAATTGTATGTACCTGGAAGGTTAACAGGTTACACATCCAGTCTGTGACATTGCTGTTTATTGCCTTGCTACAGTTGACTGTTGGAGGTGTTTTGTCTTTGCCCATCAGATTAGAAAGACCTGGTTTTCCGAGTTCTCAGTCTGCTGGAAGGCTGGCATCACATCTGTCCCCTACTGGTGGGGCCTATGTCTGGATGGGAAACTGGAAAACTCTCACGCTTGACTCTTCTTTTCGCTAGGGAACCTCCTTTTTCCTCCCTGTTGGGTCTTAGGAAGATGGAAGGCAGCATTAAAAGCTGTGTGAGTCTGTGTTTTGGTGTGAAGGCCTCTACTCGTTTAGAGGAGCTTTCCATCCCTGGAATTAGAGAATTAATCCTTAATCAGAGTAATGCAGGCAGTGTCACATTTTCAGTCTGCTAATGAGCTGTGGAGAGAGATGGCACATCTTTCTCCAGTTGATGGATGTCCCTTTTAGAAGATATATGATATCCTTACCAGTAGGTTAACACACTTTGGAACCAAAGGAATCCTCGGAGCAGGAAGGGGTCCCTGGCTTTTCTAGCTCTTGCCCCTTAAAGTTTCCTAACTTCTCACTTTTCAGTCTCCTTTCTCTCCTGTTAAAATAAACTCATTAGCGGAATCTACCATCATGTCTTANTTTTCACTCAATGTTCAGCTCACATCTCAGTTCTGCAAAGGTTAGGCTTATTACTCCTTTAGTGAGTTATGGTTGAAATCCCCAAGACAATGCTCTTTATGGAGACTGAGTTACCTTCAGTAAATACTTTTTTTAAATGATGCATTTTAATGCAACTAAAACTTTTTGACACCACACTACTGAGTAAAGCAGCTAGAACCTATAGTTTTAGAATAGTGTTTTTCAAAATGCAGGTCTTGACCCATTAGTAGATTATAAAAGTAATCCTTCAGATTGTGACAAGCACTTAAAAACAATGGAACTATGTAGAATAGATAATACTAAAATGCATTATATGTAATAAGGGTACATAAAGTTTCATAAAACTTTTGTATTAGTTTTGTGTGTGTATATGTACTGGTTTATCATTAAAAATTATTCCATATATTTTTGCAAGTTTCTGTCTAAAGTGTTTGAAAGCTACCCCCTTGAATTTAATGCTATCTGGAGAAGGAAATGGCAACCCACTCCAGTGTTCTTGCCTGGAGAATCCCAGGGACAGAGGAGCCTGGTGGGCTGCCGTCTATGGGGTCACACAGAGTCGGACACGACTGGTGACTTAGCAGCAGGAGGCCCCTTAGCAGCAGCTGCAGAAGCAATTAAAAAATACAGCAGTTTAAAATGAAGCCCCCCAAATGTATTTGAAATATAAAAGTGTAGATAGCCTTCAGTTACATATTTTAAAGGGATCGGAAGCTACTTTTTCCTAAGAAGCCTAGCACTAGCATAAGTGGGCATTTTTCAAAGGGTCAACATACAGTTATCACTAATAAATGATGCATACTAAGTCACTTCAGTCATATCTGACTGTTTACAACCCACTGGACTGCAGCCCCCCAGGCTCCTCTGTCCATGAGATTCTCCAGGCAAGAATACTGGAGTGGGTTGCTGTGCCCTCCTCTAGGGGATCTTCCCAATCCAGGCATCGAACCCATGTCTCTTATGTCTCCTGCATTGGCAGGTGGGTTCTCTACCACTACTGCCACCTGGGACCCAAATTGTATGTACCTGGAAGGTTAACAGGTTACACATCCAGTCTGTGACATTGCTGTTTATTGCCTTGCTACAGTTGACTGTTGGAGGTGTTTTGTCTTTGCCCATCAGATTAGAAAGACCTGGTTTTCCGAGTTCTCAGTCTGCTGGAAGGCTGGCATCACATCTGTCCCCTACTGGTGGGGCCTATGTCTGGATGGGAAACTGGAAAACTCTCACGCTTGACTCTTCTTTTCGCTAGGGAACCTCCTTTTTCCTCCCTGTTGGGTCTTAGGAAGATGGAAGGCAGCATTAAAAGCTGTGTGAGTCTGTGTTTTTGTGTGAAGGCCTCTACTCGTTTAGAGGAGCTTTCCATCCCTGGAATTAGAGAATTAATCCTTAATCAGAGTAATGCAGGCAGTGTCACATTTTCAGTCTGCTAATGAGCTGTGGAGAGAGATGGCACATCTTTCTCCAGCTGATGGATGTCCCTTTTAGAAGATATATGATATCCTTACCAGTAGGTTAACACACTTTGGAACCAAAGGAATCCTCGGAGCAGGAAGGGGTCCCTGGCTTTTCTGGTTCTTGCCCCTTAAAGTTTCCTAACTTCTCACTTTTCAGTCTCCTTTCTCTCCTGTTAAAATAAACTCATTAGCGGAATCTACCATCATGTCTTGCTTAACTTTCCCATCTGTTGCTCAGTTGTGTCTGACTCTTTGCTATCCCTTGGACTACAGCCCATAAGGCTTCTCTGTCTGTGGGATTTTCCAGGAAAAAACACTAGACTAGGTTGCCATTTCCTTCTCCAGAGGATCTTCCTGACCCAGGGATCGAACCCACATCTTTTGTGTCTCCTGCCTTGGCAGGCAAGTTCTTTACCACTGAGCCACTTTTCCCATCTGTTATGGTTTCAACTTCATTTCATAGAAAGCCCTGGCCTTAATCCTTTACTCTCCCTTTATAATGCTTTGATTTTGACCTTACTACTTGCTAAAAATCAACCCAACTCCTTCATCACTGTCCTTCCCCTAACCTCCATTAACCTTTCCCTGTTATTCAGGTTTTTAAACGCATACTTGAGAGGTAGCCAACAAAGATGGACTTGAGATTTACATGGTGACCTTTTTTTCTTCTTTTCCTACAAGGGCCATTTTCAAGACTAGGAGATTTCTCCTACTCTTCTCAAGGAACTTTCAGATGAATTAATGAAACAGGGTAGATAGATTTGTTACCATTATTAGAATCTCAATGTCTATAACTCCAAATGAGGCATAAAGCAGATCTCTATAGGAAGAGCCTTATTATAAATTATCTTGAAGATCCTGAGATTGTCTTTAAGAGCAGTGCTATGGGAGGATATGAGGCACAATCTTCTAAAATACTGAACTTGATTTTATCCTGAGTGCTTCCTTGATTTTAACTTCTTATAATCACAGGATATAGAGAAGGAAGAAACTTGGTGTTCATTCTGTCTCATTTTACAAGCTAGGAAATTGAGACACAGAGGCACCATGTCATTAAGATCGTTCAGTTATTTAGTTGGCTATGTGGAGCAGGCTGGTTTCAGAAAGGATACAGAAGAGTAGACATATTTGAGAGATATTGATAGACTGTGGTAATCAGCACTGACTGACTGGTTGGCAACAGACTGAGGGGTTGGATACTGAGAGGGAAGCTTCAAAAGTGGTGTTTGAATCTTTAGCCGTAGCAACCATGCATATGGGAGGCCTTCATTTTGAAGGAGGACATAGGCAGCGAAGTGTACTGTCAGAGAAAGATTTAGAATTCAGACTGGAAATGTTGAATTTTGAGTGTCTTTAGTCAAATCCAAGAAAACTTGTTACAATTGAGTATATACAAGGAAAACTATGAGACTATTGGGTTATGAAAGTTTAGTAAAGAGATTATTTCCACGAGGAAGTTATTATTACCCATAGCTGCAGTGAGGCCAAGTAGACAGACATGGAAAGGTGTTCATTGGGTTTAACTAGAAGGAAGTCATTAGCGACCTTGACAAGTTTCAGTGGAGCAGTGGGGCCAGAGCCAGATGGTAGTGAACTGGGAAATGCGTGGGCGGTGAGGAAGTAGAAGTGAATATAAACAACCACTAAGAAGTCTGGGACAGCCAAAGAAAGGGCAGAAGTCGGGCAGTCCCTGCAGGGAAGGTGTAGAGGGAGGGTTTTACTTGATGTGGGAGAGAGTTGGGCATGTTTACGTACTGATGAGAAGGGTTTTTCAGATTTCCAGTTTTCATACTGAAGTCATTTTTCTTTCCTCTGACTCCTGCTTCTGTCTAGAGGTCTGAGTAGTTCCTGGAAATCTCAGAGCAGATCTTTTAGGAGCATCAGAATTATCTCTTGCTAATTCATTATCAACTAATTCTTACCAACCAACTTTTGCTATCAACTCATAAGCCTACATTCCCCTCTGACTTTTTTCCAGATGCTCACACTCATCTTAGATAAAGCATCTCTGAAAAATGTTAATGGGGGTAAAGAAAACATAAGTAAGTTTTTCACATCTCAAATTGGCCTGTATGAGATTTCCAACTTAGAGATGAACATTTTGGACCAGTTTTTAAAAATCTGAAGACATTATTGCTTAGGATTAACATTTATTACACATTTAGTCATTGACGTTAAAGGCATTTATTTATTTTAATTGGTGGACAATTACTTTACAATATTGTGATGGTTTTTGCCATGCATCAGTCTGAATCAGCCATAGGCATACATTTGCCCCCTCCATTCTGTAGCCCACTTCCTCCCCACCTCCTCCCTCCCTCCTCACCCCATCCTTCCAGATTGTCATAGAGCACCGGCTTCAGGTGCCCTGTGCATTGACTTGTTTTATAGTTACTTCACTATTATTTATTGACTTCCTAATACATAGCATGTGTTTGGCATGGATCACCTGACACTGACCTGAAAATCTCATTTTGTAAGTATTTTACAGTTTGAAGATAAATTTCTGAGATTTACGATGATTTTCTACATTTTTGGTACAATACTTTATGCTACGTCCAACCAATATTATTTATGGTTTAGTGGAAACATTTTTATTGATACCTTACATCCAAATTCCCTTTCTATTTCTAAAATAAGACTTTTTGGGTGATTCTCAGTAGGAAAAAGGACCTGATTGCTACAGTAGAAGTATAGGAGACCAGATACCATCTCTTCATGACCACTGGCAGCTGAAATGTGGACAACTGACTTAGAATTAGCCGACAGATTCTCTCACCAAGAGTCACATCCTGGGGAAGCAATAGAAAACCTCAGGTAGAAAACTGAGACTCACTGTTGACGATGGCAGCAATGAGGAGTGCCCAGCAGTGATGGTGTTCATGGCATCAGCCTAGCCAGACTGCCCCAGGGAGCTGTTGCTGGCCATGTCCTCTGTCGTCCAGCCACTCTTGGTTCCTCCTGTCTCTGTTCTGAACCTGCTTTCTGTGGAGTCACTGAGCTCTCTGAGACCCTTCCAAAAAATTTCTCTTCTTCATAGGTTACCTGGAGGCACTTTCTATTCTTTGCCATCAGGAACCTTACTTAACTGATTCAGAGGGTCACAATGGAATAATAAAGCAGCCAACAAAAACATTTATACTAGGCTAACATTTGTGGACTGCAAACATTGCGCTAATGTTTTAAATAAAGGATGTCACCAAATCATCAAAACAACAGGATAAGGCAGGCATGTGGGTCTGTTCTTTCAAGAATCATCTCAGGGGCTTCTTTTGTAAGAAGGCTTTTCTAATCGCCCTTCCCACTTGCAAGTAGGCTTGACTTCTCCTTTGTGTCCACTCTGTCACATAAAGAGGAGAGAATGTGTATGTGTGTGTGTATATATATGCTTGGGCATTAGCAGGTCAGTCAGGTCTGACTCTTTGTGACCCCATGTACTGTAGCCTGCCAAGCACTTCTGTCTATAGGATTCTCCAGGCAAGAATACTGGAGTGGGTAGCCATTCTCTTCTTCAGGGGATCTTCCTGACCCAGGGATTGAACCTAGGTCTCCTGCATTGCAGGCAGATTCTTTACCGTCTGAGCCACAAGCTTCTGCTGCTCCTGCTGCTAAGTCGCTTCAGTCGTGTCCAACTCTGTACCTGTCTCTTATACACATCTAGATGTGTATAAGAGACAGATCTTCAGGGGATCTTCCTGACCCAGGGATTGAACCTAGTTCTCCTGCATTGCAGGCAGTTTCTTTACCGTCTGAGCCACAAGCTTCTGCTGCTCCTGCTGCTAAGTCGCTTCAGTCGTGTCCAACTCTGTACGACCCCATAGACAGCAGCCCACCAGGCTCCTCCATCCCTGGGATTCTCCAGGCAAGAACACTGGAGTGGGTTGCCATTTTCTTCTCCAATGCATGAAAGTGAAAAGTGAAAGTGAAGTCGCTCAGTCATGTCCGACTCTTCGGGACCCCATGGACTGCAGCCTGCCAGGCTCCTCCGTCCATGGGATTTTCCAGACAAGAGTATTGGAGTGGGTTGCCATTGCCTTCTCCTCTGAGCTACAAGGGAAGCCCCTATATATATATATATGTATATATTTATGTTTATTTTTATATATGAATATATATATTATACAGACACACATATATACACACATACTCTTCTTTTATATATACATTATTAAATATATAAAGTATGTATAATATATATAACATTACAATATATAATATAATATGTAATATATAATATTCCCCCTCATGGATCACAGCCTTGTTGTGGTAAAGAGGCTTGTGTAACTCAATGAAACTATGAGTCACACTGTGCAGGGCCACCCAAGACAGATGGGTCACAGTGAAGAATTCTGACAAAACATGGTCCACTGGAGAAGGAAATGGCAACCCATTCCGGTATTCTTACCTGGAAAACCCCATGGACAGTATAAAAAGATGAGTCCCCCATGTTCAGTTCAGTTCAGTTCAGTCACGCAGTCGTGTCTGACTCTTTGCGACCCCATGAATCGCAGCACACCAGGCCTCCCTGTCCATCACCAACTCCTGGAGTTCACTCAGACTCA